>JAIPMN010020836.1:0-18512 GCA_020650975.1 Apostichopus californicus | reverse complement strand
TTGGAGGAGTAGAATGGCGAGTGGAAAGGAGGAGGAGGGGTGTGGTAGGGGGGAGGGAGGATATTGGGTGGAACTAGGAGAAGCAGAAATATCGGAAGAGGAATTTGAAATGGGAAGGACCAGGGGAGTGGGAGTAGGGATGGAACAGGAGCCAAAACAAACTGTGGGGGGGGGGGGATCAACACTACTAGCTGTACAAAAAAAGGAAAATTTTAGTACACGAATGTATAGTTAAAGAAAACGGATATGACCGCACCATTTTGCATCTAAGCCCTTTTCAAAAACACAAATTTTCAAAAGGGGAAGGGGTGCACCCCCTCCTTCAGGACAGTGATCCACCACTATGTGCCTGAAAATGGGGACAGAAATTTGACTTTGCCCCCCCCCACACCAAAAACCTGGCTACACCCCTGGACGTGTAGATGAGTGAGAGAAGGAAATGGAAAAGGGGAGTATGGGAGGAGAAAGAAGAGACAGAGAAGAGAGAGAGAGTGAGAGAAGATGAAGAGCAGGAGCAGTGGCGGAGCGTCCATACAGTCAGAGGGGGTGGATGCCCCCCCCCCACCTGACGGACTCAAATGGACTGCTGGCGCCCTTTTCAGCATTTTACCACTTTTTACTTATTCGTGATTATTGACTTTTTTATTACGCTCTCAAATACCTTTTGACATTTGTCACATTTTGTTGGTGTAATTTTCTGACAAAATGGCGATGACACCTATTTATTCTTCGTTTATCTGCAAATTAGCAAGGCCCGGAAAGGGTCATTTCCGGCGATCTAGGGAGTATCTTTACTGAAAAAAATTTCTGAACGCTCCGCGCCAACCTGTGGTGGCGCTCCGCTTAGATAGTGCCCCTACAGACCATTCTCGCCCCCCCTGACCAATACCCCTAGCTCCGCCACTGAGCAGGAGGGTTAAAGGTCAGTAATGATGAACTCTTCTATTAATTATTTTGCTAACAATTTGAAAAGCAACTTTTTCAGTCGACTGCACATGTTTCTATTAACTGAATTTTTGTCCGACCACTGATCAAAAACACCTACATATTGCTGTGAGGAATGAAATTTTTGCTCTTCATGAGAAATATATCAAACAAAAACAAGATTTATATAGACAACAATGTACAGTCTCTATAAATTATTCAAATTTATTTCTTTTGCCACCCTAGCAAACACAGGGAACTTCAAAGAATATTACAGACAGCTGTTAGAGGCAATTGCTTTTATGACTCTTCATATGTACCACCGCCATCACCATGGCAACAGTAAATCGGTCAGGCAATAAAATCTATCGTGATCCTCTTCAACTAAATGATTTACTTTCTTTGATATTCAATCGAATTATCAATGACATTTATGAAACTGAGTGCTTCTAGCAATATTCATCATTTATGATATCAATTTCCAATTCACTGTTGCATACTTTAGATGAGACTACATTTAGCTGATAGTAGTCTGAGCCTACAGTCCTATTTGAGATTCAAGCCTGGTCGTAATGGTTTTTACATTAATTATTATAATCTCAATAGAAGTTTATGTTGCTCAGCGTGTAATCGGTGCTCAATTACCATCGTTAGAGCACTTGTACCATGAGAGGGTCTGCAATAAATTGAAACATATCATGCCAGACCCAACACACCCTTTGTTTCAGCACTATAATTACAACCGCTCTGGACTGCGTTTCTGCCCACCACGTACACTTTAGGGGCTGCTACAGATACTCATTTGTGCCTAATTCTATCCATAGCATTTAATTCACAAGTGAGAAGATGAATTTCTTATTTGTAGGACTTGCTGTATATATGTTTGTATTACTGTATGTGTATCGCAGTCTATTGATACTATTGCTAAAATTCTCTTTTTTCTTTTCTTTTTTCTTTTACGACCTGTGTAAGCCAAATTTCCGATTGTGGACAATAAATTCAAATTCAATTCAATGTCTGTATACTGTTGTAATTGAGATGACCAGTTTCTGTTGTACACAGAATTCTAAAAGTTCATTGAAGCGTTCCTACAATGAGTAAACAATACAGTTCTGTGCATGATTTTAATTATGATCAGGTTGTATGCATATTCCTTTGAGTAAACTCCTTAAAAGCTATTTGATACTTCATACATTATAGTTCTGCTACTGAACCAGATGTTCATTTGATGGGGAAGAGAAAGTTACTTAATTATTAATTTTGGTTAATTAAGCACAAAGCAACAAAACTTACCAAGTTTTAACTCGCTCAATTATAATGCATATAACGATATGATATGAAACAGCATTAAACTTCAACATCCAATCAAATAAAGCCTCAGTAAGATTTCTAATGTAATTATCATAATTTATGAATATTCATAGCTATAGATCAGCCTTTTAATAATGAGATTAATAATTTTGAGAAATGGTCGCATTAATCTACCAGAGGGCCAACAGGAGATTTATTCTGCAGTTCAGGTATAAATTTTTTTTTTTACATAATTTATCCTCTAAGGGTAATAAATATTAACCAGGGCATAATTGCTAAACCACCTGCTGTGAGTAGCCACACAGACAAGCCATCCCTGAGAGAAGAGCATTTCACATACAATGTCTTTAGTAGCCTTGCTATGAGCTATAAGGAAGACACAATACTACATTTTAGTGATATGTTCCATTTGGTTGTCAACATATATTCATAAATAAAAGGAAGCCCCTTTCAAAAGTTTTACCTTGACAAATATCATGGGAGGATAGAAGGAATGGGGAAAAACAAGGAAGAAAAAGATGGTGGGTTTTATTGAAACATAAGAGAGAGGTTCAAAGGCAAAAACTACCTTGGAAAGAATTCACAAGAGGTTGGAAAAATGCAATTTAAAATGATAGAGATATTATAAGGGATGACATGGCATGACTGCGAGGGAGGCCGTCCTAGCAGGTGCATAGCATTGAAAGAAAGTACAATGTTACCTCATACATATGGAACAAGAGCCCAACGGGATAATATGGTTCCTTGCTTAGTGGAATATTAAAGTGTTGTATATCATCATCACCCAATATATCATAGATGATAAAATGAATGCACTGTATCAACTTCACACAAATGGGCAGGTTCCAAAGCTGTCACTCCATGTAGTTAAGTTATCGCTATGTCCAACTTGAGACGGCAAAAATGTCGGCTGCAAACTATTCGGTCCCCAAATAAGTCCCCGGTTTGCACATTTCAAGATCCGAAATTTCCTGACTTTTCCATGACTTTCAATGATCTAACTGTAAAATAGGGTGCGATAAAATCCTCCGCCTAACTGGTCCCCAAAATATTTGGCCCAAACAAACTGACAAAAAAAAAAAAATTGCCCGCCCCCCCACAAAACAAAATTTAACCCCATGACTGTGGACCCAAAAATAATGGGCCAAAAGATTGTGTCCCAAAATCCATTTACGGTGGAAATAAAATTTGGGCCCACCCAGCCCGATAATGGGGCAAGAATTGCATTGGGCCCAGAGGGCCAAATGTAGCGGCTATTCAACCGACAACTGTATACCAAGTTTGGCTACAATCCGACAAAAAGGTTGCGGAGTTATTGCAATGTAAAGAGTTTTACGTTTGACCCCTTAATCTCATTAATATTCAGAATGTCAGCACCAAAAACAATAGGATGTGCCTTCTAACTACAACACATCTACACAGCAAGTGTGGTAAATATCCATCACTCTGTTGTTGAGTTATCTTGGACCCAAGCAAGTGTCACATACTCACACACATACACACACAAACCTGATTGCACAGGTTCCTTTGCCTCCAGCAAGGAACCAAAAAGGCATTGATGCCTCAATTGCAGACAAATTATAAAATAGATATTAGAAAACCCTGCTGCAGATGAAAACATGACCTTTGTGATGTACTAAATGAATTGTTTGAATATGCCTCCTCATGCCCTCCCCCTCTCCCCCCATCATGCACTACCCCTCATGTCCCTATAATTCTTTACCATATCCATCTGATACATTTGCATATATTTGCTAGGCCAAAGGATGATTTAAACGAACACCGGGAACGACATCCCTTGAAGGTACTTTGGGTTTGTCTACTCTAATATGGATATGGAGTCAACAAAGAAGCATCTTTCATTCTTGGTTTATACTAGTACTCTTTTTATATATATCAAGATAATCCTCTAAAACAGATGTGTTTGTCACGTGTTTGTCCCAGATGTGTTTGTCAAAACCAGCTGACCTTGTTTTTTGCAACCTTTTGGCATAAACCAAATGACTTAAATTTGATTTTTTTTTTCAACCTTTTCCTTAGAGAAAACCTTTGTTTTGCTTTGTGACCTCTACAGATATGAAATCTGCCGCTTTAAACTGTTCAAAACCAGAATGTCAATTGAACTGTTCTCCTCTCTGGCGGTAGCGAGAAATGTTTACTATTCCAGGCATACATATGCTAATATTAATAAAGAGCTATTCCGCCAGCTGGCTTTGTTGACATAAAATTATGGCCTTTTACTGCAAAACAAATGCTTAGAATTTTAGTTATTAATTAAAGCAGAAAAGCAACAAATATGTTTTAAAAAACAGCAAACAGCTGAGTACACAAAGTTTGGCAGCTGAGTGAATGAAGCTAAAATATGACATCCATAGAAGTAGGTTGGTTGGTTACCTGCTAGGTATCAAAGGTGCATTATCTGACATTATGGAGGCAAGGTAGAACAAATGGGGTGCAGGGTCAGACAGGGCAGGCAGTACAAGGGATATGTACAGGTGTTACCAGGGGGACATGCCCAAGGCATGGAAGGTTCCTTAAATCTTAATTCTCCAACTGAATGAATGAGAGATAAAAACAATTGCTGAGTTCTTGGCATTCTCATAGACCCATTACTGTCTTGTTCTCTTTGCTGTTCATAGTGATGATTCACTTCTTCCAACTTTTATTATTGATATTCCACTTTTTTGCTGTTGTCTTACCCACATTTAATTTGCCATTTTATTAATTGTGATATCCCACTTTGTTGCCACTTTGTTAATTGTGATATCCCTCTTTGCTGCTGGTTTGTTCATTATGATACACCACTTCTTTGCTATTTTATTCATTGAGATATCCCACTTCATTGCCTTTTTGTTAAGTGTTATATCCCACTTTGCTATGCTGCTGTATTTTTAATGTTGATATCCCTCTTTACTGCTGTTTTGTTCATTGTGTTACACCACTTCTTTGCTATTTTGTTCATTGTGATATCCCACTTCATTGCCATTTTTGTTAATTGTGATATCCCACTTTATTGCCATTTTGTTAATTGTTATATCCCACTATGCTGCTGTATTGTTAATTGTGATATCCCTCTTTGCTGCTGTTTTGTTCACTGTGATACACCATCTTCTTTGCTATTTCATTCATTGTGATACACCACTTCTTTGCTATGTTATTCATTGTGATATCACACTTCATTGCCATTTTGTTAAGCGTTATATCACACTTTGCTATGCTGCTGTATTGTTAATATTGATATCCTACTTTGCTGCTGTTTTGTTAATTGTGATACACCAATTCTTTGCTTTTTTATTCATTGTGATACACCACTTCTTTGCTATATTATTCATTGTGATATCCCACTTCATTGCCATTTTGTTTAATTGTGATATCCCACTACTCTGCTGTATTGTTAAGTTAATGTTGATATCCCTCTTTGCTGCTGTTTTTGTTCATTGTGTTTTCCCACTTCTTTGATATTTTATTCATCGTGTTATCCCACTTCTCTGCTGTGATGTTCATTGTGATGCCCATTTCTTTCTTTCATCTTTGTTCAAAGTTATCTCCAAGTTCTTTGATGAATTCAACCCGTTTTTAGAATAAAAGGAACCTAAAATCCTTAAACCTGTCACCTCATCAGAACTTTTATGTTCTCAACAAAGAACAGTTATTCAGTTGATTAAAAACAACAAAAAACCAGATTCTATATCATTTCTTCAATCTGTAAGATAACTTCTGATAGAAATATGCAATATTCATAAAACCCCTGCTTTGGTGTTTTTTTTTTCCACGAATATCTTATCCATGTGTTGTTGGGAGGCAAATTTATATTTGATCCAGCTGTGAAATCATAAATTTACAGCTCTCTGTAGAATGCAGATGTCATGCTAACAAAATTAATTTGTGAAATTTCCATAAAAACACTTGATTAAAACAATACCATTACCATAATATTACAAGTCAAGGACATATGTAATTATGGTGAACAGTAACAACAAGCCTACAAAATCCAGTCAAAGAATAATTTTGTAAGCTGATCACTGTAGTGAGTTGAATAGCTCTCATTGTATTAACAAATACCAATTCATAACGACCTTTACATATATTGACAACAAATTTATAACACAATGTCAAAACGATTGTGATAACACAGTTACAGCACAACTTATATCAACTTTCTCTTGAAAGATAAGATAAAAAAAAAAAAAAAAAAGGGAAATCAAATGGTGATTTCAAGATGAAACAGAACGTATCGGTGTTGGATATATGCTCTAATATTGCAGAAAGATAAGCTTCTTTATTAATTTTGAAAAAACAATTTACTTCATTTTCAAAAATTTTGGCAATTTAAAGAAAAGAGAAGAGTTTGTTGCTATGTTTGAAATGTCGTCCAGTACTTGAGTGAGTGAAATAACAGCAATTTTCAGTTTGTCTCTAAATAAAACATGTAAACCAGAAGATGATCAGAAGAAGAGCCGCACCAAACAAGCCATGTTCATATTTGAGAATGCAAGGACCTGATCCCAGAAGGGTTATCAACTGTGCATAGTATAAACGGACAAATAGTTAGAAGAGCTACAACACACAAGCCATGTTCATATTTGAGAATGCAAGGACCTGATCCCAGAATGGTTACCAACTGCATAGTATGAACGGACACATAGTTAGAAGAGTTACACCACACAAGCCATGTCCATATTTGAGAATGCAAGGACCTGATCCCAGAAGGGTTTTCAACTGCATAGTATGAACGGACACATAGTTAGAAGAGCTACACCACACAAGCCATGTTCATATTTGAGAATGCAAGGAACTGATCCCAGAAGGGTTACCAACTGCATAGTATGAACAGACACATAGTTAGAAGAGCTGTAACATCACACAAGCCATGTTCATATTTGAGAATGCAAGGACCTGATCCCAGAAGGGTTTTCAACTGCATAGTATGAACGGACAACACATAGTTAGAAGAGCTACACCACACAAGCCATGTTCATATTTGAGAATGCAAGGACCTGATCCCAGAAGGGTTATCAACTGTGCATAGTATGAACGGACACATAGTTAGAAGAGCTACACCACACAAGCCATGTTCATATTTGAGAATGCAAGGACCTGATCCCAGAAGGGTTTTCAACTGCATAGTATGAACGGACACATAGTTAGAAGAGCTACACCACACAAGCCATGTTCATATTTGAGAATGCAAGGACCTGATCCCAGAAGGGTTAACTGTGCATAATATGAACGGACACATAGTTAGAAGAACTACACCACACAAGCCATGTTCATATTAGAGAATGCAAGGACCTGATCCCAGAAGGGTTAACTGTGCATAATATGAACGGACACATATTTAGAAGAACTACACCACACAAGCCATGTTCATATTAGAGAATGCAAGGACCTGATCCCAGAAGGGTTAACTGTGCATAATATGAACAGACACATAGTTAGAAATCCGATCCTCCAGTTGAGGATAACTGAAAACAAAGCATGCTTGGGGATCACAGGACCATTTGAAATAACTTAGTCTCTTGTTGGATAACAAATAAACCTACATCTGTGGTCACTTGAAGGGAAACAAAATTATGTTCAGTCCTTTTAATGTTTGTACCACACAATGCCAAGACAACAAATATACACTAAATTGGTTAGACAAAACAAATCTTGCCAATTGAAGAGTCTAAACAGATAATCTTGTTTGTCCATGGGACAGCTATCCGTTAAATTTCTCAGAGATCCTGCAAGTCAATAATTCCTGTACTTTTGTTGACATCTTTACAAACTTGAAAAAGATGCAACTTCCTCTGGCTTCCTGCATCTCAGCAAGAAACAGACAAAAATATTTATTGCATTGTAGGAAGATAAATTTCATGACACAGGAACAACATAACCCTGTTGTTATTAACAGCAAATTAAGCAATCACCTCCAATCTGTTCAAGTACTTTTCATTTCTCACTTCTTAATTCAATTTATGGAACAGCATTTCTGTGTGTTAATATGCAGGATTTCTTAGTTCATAACAAATGACTTCAGACCATCAACGTTAATAAAATCAAGGAAACGTAAACCAGCGAGTGGTAGTCCATGCGTGCTGTAATTAACACTTCATCTGTGTGACAAATCCCTAAGGAATGCCATGAACTTTATCAAAAAACGTAATGTAATGTTTTATAACCTCCCTATGTGGTGTCACTTTATGTAACGCTGATTTAAAATCACAGGATAACATTTGATTAACTTGTCAAGATGCATCTCCAAGTTCAGGGACAAACAAATTTGGAGTTTAAATTTCACAGCTTCCTTCAATGGCTTTTCAAAAATCCTATATAGTGAATTGCTTCCTTAAAGTACTATGCGTATAAATGACTCTCTCAGGAATTTTGATGCTAGTATATTGGTCATGGTCTTGTAATTCTGTCGTTCTCAGACACTGGGGTGGGGGTGGGGGTGGGGGCAAGGTGTATGGCTCGCAATAGTTTTCACACTGCGATGATGTTTACACGGGCGATTATTTCAGTCCCACTGGATATAGGTCTGACTTCGCAACCTTCAAACCAAATCAGTGTCATGGTCCCTGAACCAGACAGTGAAACTGGAAATCTGTCCAATGAGAAGTACTTCCAATTCATAGCCGTAGGAATAATGTCAGATACCACTTACAAGTAACTGGTGATACAGCAAGGATGATCACTACACATAGCAGATGGTGGGAAAGGAAGAAGAGCAGCTGGATGAGGAATTGTGCATAGCGCAGGTATACTAAAGCTTACACACTACATAACAAGTGTACTTAGTCAACAATTTGCCACAGACGATACCAGATGTTGAAATATGTGTTGATGTTTTTATTTAGTAGTGGCATGAGGAGGGAAATGATGATCAAAATGCCCTTCCTATTCGTTGGTACATTCCACCATTTCTATGCAACACTAAAATATTTTGATAAGGCAGTTTAATATTTTGAATATTCAAGTATCTTTTCAAAATCATAGCAAAACTGTTGCATGTATGGCAAAGATTTCAAAGTGCCTATTGCAATATGCTATCATAAGAAAGTATCAGGGAGAATAATTATTTGTGGCATTACGCCCATTCCTTGGTTTTATCAATCTGTAATGCAGAGCAATGCTTGGTAATTTGTGACCACAAGCAGACAGTTGTTGTAAATCACTGTCATGAAGAGACAATATTGCAATGAACCATTCCATTAAATGTCTGAAGAGAATGATGGATTTACTGTTACTTATAGAAAGTTCTGTTTCAGCAGGAAGATGTAGCATCCACTGGCTAGAGCCTCTGTGAGTAATATAACCAATTTCATTGTCCTGTGCCATGGTATATATGTAATGTCTGTGCGTAATAAGTGTCATAAACTCACCCGATCCAGCCACGAATCCGTCCCGGAATGGTTGTACGCATAGGACTGGTGAGGCTGACACGTGGATGACTAGAGCAGCAGAACTGTACACAAATATCAAAAGAGATGGAACAACTTAAAAATAAACATGTCAATATATCAATCTAGGCAGGATGTGAATTAATCCAGGAAAAATATATAAAAAGAAAAATCACACAGCCCTATAAAGAAGGAATGAAAAAAAGAAAAAAAAATGCAGATCTGGAGCGAAAAAGTGCTGTAACAATTTTCCATCACACTCCAAACACAGTAAAGCCAATTGTCAGGAGATATGTAAGTGAAGAAATAAAGTATTGACTGCTGTCCAAATTCTATCAAAGTTCTAATGCAGAGTGACTTTGACCATGTTCTGATAGCAATTAAATGTTGCCTCATTGTAGATGAGACTCCTTTGCTAATTCTGATACTAATTCCTCATGAGTTTGTCATGTCCACATACTAAGACATTATGGCAAATTTTATCCTAGATTATAATGTTCACTGTGCAATAGACACTTCTTGTGTAAATTTTTTTTGGTGAGTCTTTTGATATTAGGAACAACACTGCATCACTATCCCCAAGGTTTTATGTTTTATGTAACGAATGAGTTAAATTGTTCATATTTTTATGCGTTTTGTCATTTTTATACCTAAACTGCTACTCCATCATAGCTGACATCATGTACCTTGGGTTCCTTAAATCAACCAAATGAATACAGCCATCATATAAACAAGAAATATTCAAAAGTAAGATTTTTAATGTTCACATTTTTACTTGTTTTGTCATATTTTGGGGTCTTTTTTTACACCTAAACTGATACTCCATCATAGCTGACATCACATACCTTGGATTCCTTAAATCAACCAGATGAATACTGCCATCATATAAACAAGAAATATTTACAAGTTCTATATTGAGAGCAGAATTAAAATATATCAAAAGTAACATTTTTAACGTTTATCTTTTTACTTGTTTTGTCATTTTTCAGGGTCTTTGTTTACACCTACACTGCTACTTCATCATAGCTGACATCATGTACCTTGGGTTCATTAAATCAACCAGATGAATACTGCCATCATATAAACAAGAAATCCAGTTCTTTAGTTGAGAGCAGAATTAAAATATTCAAAAGTAACATTTTTAATGTTCATATTTTTACTTGTTTTGTCATTTTTTGGGGGTCTTTGTTTACACCTACACTGCTACTTCATCATAGCTGACATCAAATACCTTGGGTATCTTAAATCAACCAGATGAATACTGCCATCATATAAACAAGAAATATTTACAAGTTCTATATTGAGAGCAGTATTAAAATATATCAAAAGTAACATTTTTAATGTTCATAAATTTACACATTTTGTCATTTTTCGGGGTCTTTTTTTAAACCTAAACTGCTACTCCATCATAGCTGACATCATGTACCTTGGGTTCCTTAAATCAACAAGATTAATAAATTAATAAATTTACAACTTCTTTAGTTGAGAGCAGAATTAATTCCTTAAATCAACAAGATTAATACTGCCATCATATAAACAAGAAATATTTTCAAGTTCATTAGTGGGGAGCAGAATTAAAATATTCAAAAGTAACCTTTTTAATGTACATATTTTTACTCGTTTTGTCATTTTTCGGGGTCTTTTTTACACCTACACCGATACTCCATCATAGCTGACATCACATACCTTGGGTTCCTTAAATCAACCAGATGAATACTGCCATCATATAAACAAGAAATATTTACAAGTTCTTTAATTGAGAGCAGAATTAATTCCTTAAATCAACAAGATTAATACTGCCATCATATACACAAGAAATATTTACAAGTTCTTTAGTTGAGAGCAGAATTAATTCCAAATCAGCAAGATTAATACTGCCATCATATCAACAAGAAATATTAACAAGTTCTTTAGTTGAGAGCAGAATTAATTCCTTAAATCAACAAGATGAATACTGCCATCATATAAACAAGAAATATTAACAAGTTCTTTAGTTGAGAGCAGAATTAATTCCTTAAATCAACAAGATTAATACTGCCATCATATAAACAAGAAATATTTACAAGTTCTTTAATTGAGAGCAGAATTAATTCCTTAAATCAACAAGATTAATACTGCCATCATATAAACAAGAAATATTAACAAGTTCATAAGTTGAGAGCAGAATATTCAAAAGTAACATTTTTAATGTTTATAGTTTTATTTGTTTTGTCATTTTCAGGGTCTTTGTTTACACCTACACTGATATTTCACATACCTTGGATTCCTTAAATCAACCAGATGAATACTGCCATCCTGGTTACCTCCTATAACCTTCTGAGAGGAAACAAACCCACAGCAGTTAAATGCAGATGACGTCTGAACTCTGAACACCTGCAAAAATTACAAAATCAGTCACAGGTGAAAGTCTCTTTTCATTTAACTGAGAAAGTATGTCTCCCATGGAACATGCTTTCCCACCAACTCCACTTGCAGCCCCCACCTTGATACTAAAGGCTTTCTCTGTTGGGATTTATCTGCCTGCACCAGTCAAGAAAACAGCCTACTTTGACCAACTGCAATTTTACTTCGATTTGTAATCTGTAAATTTAGTAAACCAAACCCAAAAATCTTTTTGAAACTTTTCTTTCTAGAATTTTCAGTTCTTGCAGAAACAGAACTTGTTAAGATATCCTGAGATGGATGCACATGCCAGGTTAATAGACTAGCATAGATTCTTCCTTTGCATCTGTCACAGGAAAGTTGGTTTGCCTTTATGTGTGCGTTAAACAAACTAACCCCAAAACACCAAAGGCATCCAAATTATATTTTTCTCTCCTCTCCTATCACAGACTTACGGTCACCTTTTTCATTTCACAATTCTACAAACCTGATAAACATCACAGGCATGGAATCAACCTTGACAAGATTAGCAGAAAGACAGGACAGTTCAATTAAGCCCATAGGATGCTGTGCTGTCTGTTACTCTGGTTTCTTGTGTGTGAGGTCAACAGACTGATCCCACTTAACATGTCTTTAAAGGGCGTGAAGACTCGCGCACAAAGAAACATCTCATGCCGGTAATCTGACTTAGTTTCGAATGAGGTGTAACAGAAGTGTTAAACACCACCATCGATCCCAGAAAATACACAAACAGCTTGCAACCGTCGGTAATTAGACACTAGTGTACAGTCAATACATGCAGCTACGGTCAATACCCACAACACAGTGTATATAGCAGTGATGGACATCTCAGGTCCAGATAAAAGATAACAAGGTATCACGTTTCATTACTGTCTGCATTTTGTGAGCGACAAGAAGAAAACTTCACTTGCAAGCAACGGAAAGTAACTTTTTCAGAGTGCGGCACACGGTTTGGGGCGAGTCTTCGATGCCTTTAAGCCTATTTTTTTCTTTTTCTGTTGCTATTTTTGATGGGAGGTGGAAATGACTGATAGTTTACCTCTTTGCGGCTACGTAGTCCCACACCTCTCAATGTTCCATCTTCGACAGCTAACAACAGTAATTTACCCTCTGTTCCAACTTCTCGCTCACCTAGCAGCAGAACGTAAATAAGATATATTTATGAGTTGTTTAGTTGAGAGCAGAATTAACATATTCAAAGTAAGTCTCAAACATTGGATATTGTTACATTCATTATCCCTGTCTTGCAAGAATGAATACCAACCCCCATCCCCACCCCTTCCCTCTCTTACTTAAAACTACATCCAAGCACTTTTCCCAATTAAGTTGTTTTTAAGCAAGGAAGAATTCAAAAAGGAGCAATGTCCACAAAAATTCCTAGAAGAGAGTGACTTTTCAATAAATTTCTATGAGCCAACATCAACTGTAGAACTGACCCAGAATGGACAACCTGGATTTGGCATGCATTAAACAACCCTGTAAAGTTGGTGGCAGTATGCAATAATGTTTACAAGCAAGAGAAAGCCTCAAACAGAAGAGCAAACTCAATGCTAAGAGTGTATGTACAACTGAACATTTTCAAAGCTGAAATTCCTGCCAAGATGTCTTCAGCAATGACAGAATCATGGACAATGGAATATAACACCCATATAGAAAGTATATTACTGCTTTGTTTTTCTTCTCATATACCTGTTGGTTTATCAGGAATGCCCAAGTTCACAGAGTTGTCCGAGACACCAACAGAACAGCCATTTATGGGGGCACCATCTCCTTTAAAGACGATCTCCAAACACTTCCCTTCGCCACAATCCCAGAGCCTTGCAGTGCCATCTCGTGAGCAGGATACAATGTTGCGCCCTCTGTCGATTACATCCGTTCCGAGAATCCCTATCGGAAAGATTGACAAATGCTGGAAACTAAAATAAGTTAATGGTAGGCCTACATCATCAACCATAAAGACGACATTCATCGCTCGTGGCTAGACCAACCTTAGAATCATCCACAAGGCAGGCCAGGTCCAGAGTGATGTAATGGCTGCAAATTTACCATTAAAAGGCTGATAATTTTTTCATAGTAGATGTTAGTATCTCACTACATGGAGACAATTCAAAGCTGCATATATCTTAACTATACATCTTGTGGAATCTTTCTAACAGCTTTTCAAGAAGCGTGTAAAGATGATTTGGGTTTTCTTGTCAATGAAGTAACAGAATGTTGCAGATTGTGCCGCATCCTCCTGCATTACCCGAGGTCAATAGCAGGTCAAATGCTCTTCAAATTTTAGCAGAGAATCCCTACTGACAAAGTTTGCAACACAAGGCCCCCACCTTTAAAGTACTGAAAGTGTCAGTCACCCGGGACCTTTTTGTATCTCCAGATCTGTGTAAGCTATACCAAAAGTGTCTTGTCTCTGGTGAGGACAGGTGCATTTGTAGCGGTTAAAATTGCCATGGGCTAATCCGCCCTCTATTTTTGGCCGAATCATCCTGAAAATGTTTTATTCCCCGGAAGGAAGAAAATCTTAGAAGTAACATTTCCTTCATTTAGTAGATATGTTTCATTTGATTTACTTACACTCGCCGACTCGCTAGCACTGAATTGGGTGAGTTCAATATTTATCTATTTCGCTTCCCCGAAACATTCATTAAGACGATAAGTTTAACAGTACAAATTTTCCATCTCTTCTTTTAATTTTTTTCTTTTATCTTGTAGCTTTTCAACTACTCAGGTCTTTAGTTACCAATTGTTATCATATACTATGTACTGAGCTATTGTAATAATTGACAACAGCATATAGCTTTTTGTTTCTATTGCGTGACCTCAAATTGTTTTGACAGACTAAAGTAATTTCAGACACAAATTCGGAAGCACTTTTGCCTTATTTGGTGGATGAAGCACACATCTTCTCTTAAATTTCCCCAACCATTGCTAGTGGAGAATGTAAAACAAAACAGAGTTGCCAGTTTCTGTGTGATGCAATCTGCCAAAATGGTAGCCAAACAGGGTGAAATAATGCCAGATATGAATTTTATGACAATTGACTCTGTTTAAGTGTAGGAATTGTGTGCAATTCATTGCAATTGGGTGAGGGGTCCCTTAACTGAACATTAGGGAGTGAAATGTGGTAGAACATTGCCAATGTTTTCACCAACCCATAGCCCTACATGCATGTCTTGAGACGGATTGAACAGCATGTAATGGTTGAAAGCAATGTTCTTTCAAGGAATTTAACAAATCTCAGATACTATTTTCTGAAATTTTTTAGGCCTTAAACCAAAATGCCAGAAAACACCAAAATGCTGTTGGGTCATTCCAGTTCATTTCCCTCCGGCCAAGGAATACTTGGAAAAAAAACAACTTCGTCATTGTTGGCATTATAAATGCCAAACTGTCAACCCTGATGTAAAAGAAGAATGTAGCTCATCCCAACTTCTTAAGAAGTTTCGACTGACAAGTTAATTGCTGACCAAGGAATTACTGTCACCATTGACTGAAGCAATTTTGTGACAGACTGTGCTAATGTGCCAGTGATACCCGTATATATATAGCAAGCAGTAATTGACAGATTCCTTACCGGTCAGATCTCAACAGCTTGAAGCTGTAACCAAATATTTATAACATGCACTTTTGAACTGAAAAGTATTGCCAGTAGGTTGGAAAGAACTCTTTAATAACTAACTTCTATTTGTTGTCATTGATCTAGTAGGTAAACCTTTACATTGCTTAATTTTTCCTTAAAGGTAGTCAGTATAGGCCCCAAATTATAGCATGCTAAAATTGCTAAAAGTTTTCAAAAAGTACTTTCCTGGAGGTTTTTACTCTCCAAATCGTGCTCAGACATTGTTAAGGAACACACAAGATGACTGAATGTCCCAGTAAGGGAAAGTTTCCTCAATGGTTGTAATAAAACCAGTTTAATAATTTTGACCAAAGGTGACCATATTTGAATATCTAGCATATTTGGGGCCAATACAGCATACCTTTAAAGTTATTCTGCATGGTTTGGTATTGCTTTTGTAACTAAAAATCTGTACATGAAAAGGTTTGTGATTAACATGCTTTATATAACTTCCAGCTAAAATACCTTTCAAAATACCTGTTTCAAGTGTTACTCTGTGCATAATACAAGTACAAGCACAGCAGCAAGCAGTTTGAGATTCTGCAGCATTGAAACAGATCTAGCATAAATGATACTAGAGTAACATCATCACATCTTTTTATTAATTATTCCTTATTAATTATTATTAATTAATTTTTTAATATTTTTATTTATTTATTATTATTAATAATTATTATTATTTATATTTATTATTATTTATTATTAATTATTATTAATAAAATAAGTTATTAATTATTCCTTATTAAGACATTAATTATATTTTGATTTATTTATATATGTATTTTGTTTTCCTTTCTTTCTTGGGAGTCCTTTACCTTGTTAAGCCTGAATTGGCTTTTTAGAGGACTTCCCTCCACATATATATATTTATTATCTGTGGAAAATCAAATAAATCAAATCAAATCAAATCTCATATTTTGCATCTTGAATTCAATTCAAACTGTAGTTCTGTTTGATAGAACTTATTTCCACTAAACATGTTTCAGTATTTAAAGGTATTTCTGATACCATACCTCCTTCATGTCCTCTCAGGGTCTGTGGGCAACTTCCATCCTCAACAGACCAGATTTTCAGCTGTGTATCTAACCCACCACTGAGAATCACCACACCAGATGGGAAAAACTGGCAAGTATTGACATCACCAGCATGACCTTCCAATTTCCTCTGAGAAGGTAAATCCAATGAAAGTTCAAAAGTATTAAAAACACCACAAGGATGATAGATATTATTGGTTTTGTCTTGTTTTGTTTTTTCAAGGTAATATGAGGTTGGTATTGGTCATACTAAGACTTTTGCTACAATTTCCTAATCAAGTGAAGGTTAGTGAACAAGTCATTAGGAATTTGATTTGATTCTCTGCATTTTATCACCCTAGAAATATTTCACCATATTAAAAGTGTAGATTTGAAAACAAATCTAAAATTTGAATAATTTTTTCTTTTATTTCCTTTCTGTAGTTGAAGAGGAAACTTACTTGTCAAGCTAAAGACCTGCCTTTGTCACTTATGAGGGGATGTTTGGTTCAAGCAGCATGGAAACATTCATCAAAGTTACTTTAAGTCAAAGAAGTTTAAATGTTTTGCTGGAAAACAGAGGAGCTTCCTCACCAATGTAGCCAAACATTTACCAGCTTTTAAAATAACAGCTTCAAAACAACAGATGAACAGAACAGGCAAGCATATTGGCAAACTTGTGCAGATAGTTATAATTTATGATCAGCTTTCACTTGTTTTAACTAAAGTCTACTTCACATTTTTGCTTTTACAACCATATTTCCTACCATATACTACTGTACTTAAAGTATCTTATAAAACTCATTTTATACAGGTATAGATTAAGTTGTTGTTTTGTTTATATTGCTGCCATTAAAATCACAATGAAGTACATTTCTTAATACATAGTTATAGCAATGAGACAGTGGGACTTTTTGAGTCTGGTCCCTTACAAAATAAAACGAGAAAAATAAATTTTATATAGAGAAAAGAACAAAAACCCCAATAAAACACATAGGAAACATACACATAAGGGTTTCACAGAACTGGGTAATAAAACAGTAATACAATGCTCATAACAAGGCAGAACTATACGAAAACTATGTTGAGTAGATAATGTTTAAGATGTCTTTAAGTGAGAACAAAACTTTTGAAGGAGTTGTCAGAATTGTTATAACATCCAAATATGGGATTTTTTTAATTTTTTAATTTTTAATTTTTTTTTTTAATTTAATTTTTTTTTTTAATTTAATTTTTTTTTATAATAAATATGGGAAAAAATTGATTACTTGTCCTCATGGAGTTATGTTTAGAAAGAAAGATAAAGCTAAGAAAATCTATACCGTTTATAGGCAAGACAGTCACAAGAAGACAATGGTACTCTGTGGTGTATTTTGTGTGCATGGTACTTACCCTGACTGTTCCATTGTTTGTCTGCCAGACTTGAAGAAGACCATCAGAACCGGCAGATACTCCTAATTCACCTCCAGGTGAAATGCTGAGGCTTTCAATCTAGGGAATTGAAAGGTGGTTAGATTGAAATAAATAGCAAGGCCTTCAAATGCGAAATTGATTAGACTTCAAAACTTACAACCTGAAAAGGTGATCGGATTTAAAATTAAAACAATGAAAAGATACAGAAGACATTCTACTTGTGTATAGCTTGCTGGGTTAATGTATTGTTACAAGCTGTAACAATAGACTGACAATGTTACCAATGTTCCTTCTACATAACTAGAAAATAGAGACGACTAGATTTACATATATGCATATGGGCGATTCCGTGAAAACAGGGACATGACCCCAAATTTTCAAAATCATTTCTGCAGCCATTTTTGGCCTCTAATATACTATAAACACATTTAGGGTCTGGGTTAT
>JAIPMN010020833.1:0-10637 GCA_020650975.1 Apostichopus californicus | reverse complement strand
TAAAATACTAAAAACTTGCACCGGTGGAACCGCTTGTTCACCGGTGAAGGTTAACTTAACAATTTTGGAATCACGGCGCGATGCCATGATACCGAAGGTGGCTAGGCCATAGAGGAGTAACAAAACAAAACAAACTAAAGACAGGTTGGTTTAACTACAAACGATATACGAATTGACGCACACACGAACACGAACACAAGCTACCACACCCGCCTGGCGGGAAGTATAGCACAGTACAGTGATAATAACAGCTGTAATAGGAGAGCGAGAGCAAAACACGTCCGCACTCCACGAAAGCCAACTGCCAACTGATTTAAGTTCACTTTGAGGAAATTTGAATTAAGTGAGAAACATGGCAGACCAAGAAGTGGACGAAGATATGCTCCTCTATCAATTATGGAAGAGGAACCGTGAGAGATGTCCCCGATTGTGGGTACATCTCCGATTGTGGGTACAAGCGCGAGGAGCTCGATGAGTACCAGACTCTGGTAAGCGAACTTTGTAGTCACGAAGACAAGTTCTACATTTACTTTAGAATGAACGAGGACCGGTTTAACCACATTTTAGATCTAGCACAAGATAACCTCAAAAGACAAGTGACGCAGCTCAGAAAACCAATATTTGCTCGTATCAGTAAGGTCATCATTACAGTCAAACCATCTCCGTGTCATCACTGCATGGTTCTGCGGAATCCAAGCTATTGGCGCAATAATGCTGTTCCTGTAGTTCCGTTTGAAACCTTCTGGTTTTCCATGCCTCTGGAATATTCTCAATTACTGAATAGTTGTTAAAAAAAAAAAAAAACAATATTAAGCAAAAGTTCAACAATCTTACTTCACAATAGGTTGTAAAACTATGAGATATAAGTTATTATTACGCAGGACTTTCAACCTAATGAAGTGACTAACATGAGAACTGCTCAGGAGCTGTGCTTTTGGGCACGGACTAAAGGTCAACAGAACCAAAAACAATCCCAGTCTGTAAAAACAACCACCAAAAACCCAACCAAACACAAATCTCTCACCAACGCAGCGTTTAACGCGACGTGAAAAGGACACGGCCAACAGAAGCAAAACAAAAAAACACCACAAACCGGCCCAAAAAGCCAACTCCAAACCACAAACAGAAAAAAAACCCAACCCACATTATGTAACGACCACACAACCCCCACACCCAAGAACTAACTTACTCCAAACCTCACCCGGGGAACACCGTCCCGATAGCTAACGACAGGTCTTTTGGGGGTACCCCTCATCCCATTCACATTAAGGGTGACGAGGGATAAGTTGTCCGGTGTCATTACCTTCGATGTTTTCCCAATACGGGTATTTTCAGGCACCTAGCCGTGTTCCCCCCTTTTCCTACGAGCGAGCAGAGTTCTTAGCTCCTCGTCAACCTTCATCGAGTGGACCTCCCTGTCAGGAACAGGAGGTCCACTAGCGACTATCGTGTCCGGTATAGCGGAAGCGACTGCTGGAAGGGTGGAAGGGCCGCTCGAGTCAATGAGATCAGTGGTTTTCGGTTGGGTTATGGTGGTTGATTAACAGACTGGATTTGTTTTTGGTTTTGTTGACCTTTTTCTTTGCACGTAAAAAGCACAGTGGCCTGTTTCGTCTCATCAAACCAATCGGAGGACTCCTTAGCCGCAACTACTAAGGCTGTAGTGCAGTCCTCCATTGGCTCATGAGCTGTAAGTATTGTCAATCTCACAAGTATAAGGTAGATACTTATCAGACACAGAGGAACAGTGCAGAATGACCTAATTGTCACGAGCATCTAAGGTTTCATTAGCAATGGCAGTACGAGAAAAAAAAGGAAACAAGTCATATTCATAACTTAATAAGGGAATAGCAGATGTTCATCATAGTCATTGTTCGTAGATGCAGTGTAGTTAATAGTTGGTGTTCATATTATGAATATTAATGAGATCACAGGGTCAAGCCTGAAAATCTGCAATTAAAATGTTACTCAGTCTACAACCGCAAGTCGAATGGTATTAAAACTTGGTATGATGTTGTTAGGTCATAACAGGTATGTGTAGATGTATGTTTAACTTGATAAATTTTCATATTTATGAGGGAGTGTGGCGTCACATAATCTGGCAATATCATCTATATTAATAATGTGATAGGGTCAAAACTTCAGGCATACGTTAAGAATTAATAAGTCCACCAATGCACAACTTCAGCAAGGAAACACTTAATTCACTGCATTTATTTGTTAGTTTTGTTAATTCGCAGTGTCTCCTCTGTAACGTGAAGGCAAAGAAACTCTTTGAAAGTATCTCCAAACAAAGTTTGTTAACAAGCCAACATTAAGCCGTAGAATTCTTTTTAGACAACTAGTAGCTGTATAGCTTACAATAATAATTTAAAAGTGAAAAGTGTGAAAATATCACGTTGCTAGTACTAGTACGTAATAGAACTCAATTCTTTGACTGTCTCAACTACAAAAATAATTAGTTTGAACATTTTATACGTTTTGTTCACAGAAAACCTTGGTGAACTACGCCGAAAACAGAAGGCAATAAGCAAAAGACTCAGGGAAAATCAGCTGTCAGCTATGGATCAACTGACTATGGAAACTCCTCAGTGCCCAGTTCCAAAGAAGGATGTACGAAAGGTAGCCTCAAAAGGCAAAACTGAATGAAGCCCTTGAAGCTCATAGGAAGACTTTTCGACATTTGACATTGTAAGGCTTCGGAACACCTACATTTTGCAATTAATCAAAATTAACTTGGTTTGTGACAACTAACGGATTTGTTGGATTGAGTTTTTACTATCAAGAGCTACTGTTAATGCCCAAGGTTGTGTTTTATGAAGATCAAATGGTGTCTTAAGGAGCGGTTCATTAGACCACAATCACATTTTCACATTAATGTATTTCTTTCAATTATTTTGTAAAGTGTAATCAAATTAAAAAATTCACCAAAACAACGAGTAACATGGTTGATTTTGACCTTGGTGCAGGCATATTAGCCATTTTATCCTCAAAAAGATCAACTGTGTTTTCGGTGTTGACTAGATTGCACTTTGCAAAATG
Organism: Apostichopus californicus; assembly: GCA_020650975.1. Lineage (NCBI taxonomy): Eukaryota > Metazoa > Echinodermata > Holothuroidea > Aspidochirotida > Stichopodidae > Apostichopus > Apostichopus californicus. The sequence continues at coordinate 7,595 of JAIPMN010020833.1, read as the reverse complement.
GTAATTAATTATGCAATAGAAGTACATCCCAGTGCAAGGCTGTGATTCTAGGATACTTACCAGGACTAGAAAAGGATTTGGTTTTGAAAACAGTAAGTAGTATAAGAATTTTTTTTATTGAACTTTGCTCAACTTAAATGTTGTCTTGTGGTGGGTTTCATAATTGTTATCTTTTATTCTTACCCTGCCATTTTCCTTTCGCGGTCACATAATGTGAACATCACTTGGTTCTGGCTATTGCCAGATGAAAATAATTGAATAATTCACTACCTTTACAATATGGTAAATTTTTATCTATCTCTCCACGGTAGAATTGACACCAAAGAAGATAAAGTTGTTGGGAGACATTGCTTCGATGGCATTGAGCTAGAATTCTTCATCTCCAGTCAACAAGTAGTTGAGTCTGGAGTCAAGCAGTCCTATTAAAGTAAGGTTAGACTAGTCGTATCGTCACAACAGCAAAACTCACCTGTCTTCTCTGCGCTTCTTCACTTCTCCTGACACTGCTGGGTCTCTCTTTTGAATTTTTTTAAAGGTGAAAATCGTTGGAATGGAACCTGGTTTCAATTGCTTTCGCTTAGCAAATACAAGCTCAGTGGCTAGTACATTTTCTATGCAGTCAGGCTCAAAATGGTCTTCACAAACGACTGTTTTTCGAGTATGTGTAGGTCTTAATTAAATTTGTCAGTACCAATTTTTTGTAACCAAATTCGACATCGTTCTGGTTCTTTCGTCGGATCAGGAATGCTGAAAAAAACAAGTTGTGAGCGTTTTGAAACTCGATTCGAACTGCCATACGCTTGACACATCGACATCTTGGTATTGATATAACGTACGCTAGCCCCTTTTGTTTACACTTGCTGAAAATACATAGTAAGGAACTGACGTCACAAGCAAAGCCCCAACAGCTCAGTCCGAGGCTCACCCTCTGGTAGGCAATCACATTTTTTACCTGGCATTTCACAATTTATTGGCAAATGATGGCCTTGGTGCACAGGCATTGTCAATGTATCTTTCACGATCAACTGTTCTTTTGGTAAATGCATGTGGTGTTTGTTGTGGTCATTTTGAACTTGATCATACTTTGCAAAGCAGTTATTACTTTGAAATACTGTGATTGTTAGCAAAAAGATGATTGGGTTTTATGAACAGATATGGGTACAGTGCTTTTTAAGTGACCCGCTATGCGGGATCCAAAAACGTCACGGCATAACGGCACTACCGAATCATCCCATTCTGATAAACGAAACTCAGGTCAAGCGAGCCAAAAATAGAAATATGCCCACCGACCTGACGAGACAAACCCCCAACCACCCACTCAAACATTCCAAAAAACAAAAAAGGACGACCAGCACGCAGCGAAACGAACACCTCTCCCCCCCCCCCCGCGTCCAGATATGGGTACAGTATACTATCATGTAACTCGGCATACCATATCTAACAAAGTGAATGTTAATTCAAATTTGCTTACGGTATTTATACAATTGTAAACATGAGAGGTTTAGTAGCTGAGTGAACAGTAAACTTGGTCTGTTTATTGTTCAAGATATTAATTGCACATTAAGACTTTCAATTTTCCCTGGTGTGTAGCGGGTCTCTCTTGTTATTAGTTTAGCTTTGACATGGTAGATCACGACTTCTTGTTCAGAACCTTAGAGTCCTTCGGATTGAACTCCGTGTATATTCGTTGGGTCTCGTTACTATACAAGGACGTCACGAGCATTGTCACTGTTAACGGATTAACTTCTGGTCCCTTCCCGGTTCGAAGGGGAGTCCGTCAGGGTTGTCCCCTCACCCCGTTGTTGTATGTTCTCTTCAGCGAAACGCTCAGTACCTCGCTGGACAGATGCTTGGGATATCGATCCTTCAACGTACCGGGTGGGGCTAGAGTTAAATGCGTGCAGTATGTCGATGACGTCACTTGTATTGTGTTGGACTTTGCCTCCTTCAAGCCTTTATCGAAGGTTTTGACCACCTTCCAAGAGGCTACTAGTGCCAGACTGAACAAGTCCAAGACCAAAGGGCTGCGGTTGGGAGGTTGGCGCGGCCAATCCCTCCCGTTCGATGGTACTTGGTCAGATGTCATGATCAAGGTAAATGGCATCTGGCTATGGTGCCCCGGAGGCCACCACTTGGGCCGAGAAGGCTGATCAGGTGGAGGCAAGGCTCGACACATTCAGTCACAGGTGGCTCTCTCCTCCCTGGGAAGGTTACGGTTAATAGGTTTATTGTTCCTCTCCTTTGGTATCCTGGTACGGTGATCGCCGCACCGGATCATGCCTTGGTGCGACTGGAGAGGATCATTTTTGATTTCATTTGGGGAAAGCGCAAACCAAACACCTTGTCAAAAGGACCGTTCTGTATTAGACGCCTTTGAGCGGCGGGCTTGGTTTGGTCCACCTACCATCTAAACTGCGCTTTCTCCTCTTCAAAGGTGTTTTTGTTGCTTTTGAAAATCCTTTGTTTCCCTTTGCTTTTTTTGTTAGGTACTGGGGTGGGTTTCTTTTTCGCCACCACTGGCCCGGATCCTTTTCCATAACCGGCCAAAGGCGACACGCCCTTCTGGGGTTTATACTCAGATTGGTGACTCTCTTCGTAGAATCAAAGAAGAGGGTGGGCCACATGTTCTGCTGAACGTGGCCCCCTCTGTGTTATACCCACCATTGTTTCGTTCAATGCTCGCGCCTGTGTGCCCGTCGGCTTGCCGGACCGCCAGATGTGTGGCGGTCTGTGTGTTGTAAGTCACTGGACAGCCGTCTCCGGGACTTGGCGTGGAGGATTGCACATGGTGTCCTCATCACCAACCATTTTCGCCTAGTCAGGTGGCGATTAGGTGATGGGATTTGTCCCCATGTGGGCTGTAAAGCCATCGATACTATGCAACACCTTTTGCTGGAGTGTCCCTTTGTCCGGTTGGTGTGGGATTGGTTTCACGCCTTCGTTATTGGTGTTATTGGTTGCACACAGTGGGCCATTAGTGATTTTGTTTTGTATGGTTTGTTGCCCCCTGTGTGCCCAACCTGGGTTAGGGATCTTCTGTTGTTGTTTGTCGCTGTCATCAGGAGACACATCTGGAACAGCAGATGCCGCCTAGTTTTCGATGGGGACGTCTGGAGGGCAGAGGATGTTGTCCCCCTCGTGCAAAGTGACATCAGGTTGCGCATGGAGGCGGATCATGCACGACTTCCCGACACTGCCTTTCGTAGACGCTGGCGCAAGCCTGTCGTCTACTATCGGGACGGCGTTCCCCGGATGAAATTTGGAGTAAGTTAGAGTTGTTAGGTGTGGGGGGTTTGTGTGGTCGTTACATAAAATGGGTTGGTGGGGGTTGTTCTGTTTGTTGTTGGCTTTTTGGTGCTGGTTTGTAGTGATTTGTATGTGGGTTACTGAGAGATTTCTGTTTGTTTTGGGGGTTGTTATACAGACTGGGATTGTTTTGTTTTTTTGACCTTTGGTCCGTTCTCTTTGCACGTAACAAGCAATTAGTTTAGCTCGGAAGTTTAACTTCAGAACCAATGAAATACTGGAAGAGGGATCTTTTGAACCAAATTCAGTACATTTTGATATTTTGACCATATGGATTGCTAGTACTCAAACAAAACTTTCTTTGACTCCTGAGAAAAAATGTATTTCTTTCGGAATTGCTCCCTTCATTGTATGGAATTAAAGGTGCTTCACTCTGACCATGACAAATGGGTGCAGTACAGAAAACAAACATCGAGACTTGTGTTCTTTCTGGTTGAAACATCAGGTGATGTCTTTGCCACTCTGTGCTCTGTACTTTACAAAAATCAAAAGAAACTTGTATCAAATCTTCATTTCATGGCAAATTAATTCCCTTGCATGTCTTTGACTTTTTTATTTTGCGGCCTCTGGTTAAACTTTCCAAAGGAATGCAGCTGTCATTTCTCACCTCGGGAGTTGGCAAATGGATGTGCCATCGGTCGAGTGAAAGCACCTCCACATCATTGGACGGTGAGAAGCTTTCAGCAATCGCGAGTTACAACCTTGATCTATAAAATGTTCACTGACTTCCTTTAGTGTATTCAAAGAAAAAAGCACGGGGTTAATTATTGTCCTAACGTGTTTAAGTATGGTATTAAAATTACATTTAGGAGACACGCGAATATTCATATTCCACACAGCCAGAGGGAAGGGGCCTTGGACTTGAAATTTCCCCTACACGTACCTGAAGTCCCACCCTTCAGTCAAAATATCGTTACAGCACCCCAGTTAACGGTTGGGTGGGGGATGGGGGAAGCTGAAAATGCGGCTTTTTCTCGCAATAATAATTGTGGGTATTCATTTGCACTAAATTTTTACTACATTAAAGCAAAGGAGTAAGACGATATTTTTTTCTGCTGTGTTCATATAGATAAAATGGGACGAAAACAAACATGTTCTGTGTGCCAGAAGGTTGTGTCAAAGCTCCTGCGGCACCTCAGGGAGGCGCACAAGTACGGAGAATTTAAGGTGAAGCGGGTTTGCCGCCAGGTAAAAGAGGAAGCTCGTCTGGCGGAGCGCCCCATCTTCTCCAGCGGGATAACGAAATACGTGACATGTGAGGTGTGTGACGGCTCCTTTGCGAATTTAAGACGTCACCGATGTCAGCCGAGGGCGGATGTCAGCCGAGGGCGGATGTCAGCCGAGGGCGGATGTCAGCCGAGGGCGGATGTCAGCCGAGGGCGGATGTCAGCCGAGGGCGGATGTCAGCCGAGGGAAGGCGGAGCATGGTCCGAAAATCAAAGGACCTCCCCGTGACGGATTCGGAGGAGAGTGGTGAGAAACTACATTATATTCATGTACATGCTGACGTATGAACTAATTCAAATTTTTTCCTTTTACTCTCACAGGCCCTACTGCAAGATGCCACATTTTCCACGTTGGATTAATGCTATGCCGTACCGACAGTTGTGACATTGCATAATTTTAAATCAATAATTATTGAAGATTTAAATTTTAAATTTCAAAAAAAATATTAATATAAATTTGTAATCTTTAAAATGTTCTACATTAAAGACACGGATAACAATGATGCGGTACCTCGCCGCAAAGAAAAAATAAGTGGACTCCTCGGACGATGAGGAGCAGGATGAGGAGGAATGGACAGAGGAAGGGGGGAACCAGGGGCAGGCCGAAGCCGACCTGATACCGTTGGCGTACAGCTTCGTCTCGTGGTTACAGACGGAGGAGGGGGGGGGGGTCTAGCGACCACAAGAACGATAGGGAGGATGGCAGGCCACGGTATCAGATTCGTGGCAGAATGCGGTGTTCTCCTCCATGTCTCAGCAGAGGAAAATTCAGCGAGGCACCACAGCATCATACATCGTTGCTGTGCGTATGTTTGTCAAGTTGCTCTTCCTCGAGGGCCACGTAAGTCAAGGAGAATAGGCCGTGACCATGACGACCACCTCATTCCTCCGCAGGACAGTCAATGACAAAAGGAAGCAGAGAGAGGCTGTGGTCGAAGAGGCGACGGAAGAGAGTATGATCGGAGAAGACGAAATGTAAAATATACGTTTTCTCTAACCCTAACCCCATATATATATATCAATATTTTGATATTCCTTATTATTTCATTGTAGGTTTTACTTTTTCATGGAAGTTAATATATATTCATCACTTAAACTTCTGCTAATATTCTTCTTCTGCCTTTTCAACAGCAATATCTAACGTCCGAGTTTGTGGTGGATATTGAGAACCTCATCCGCAACCCCCCGGCCCATGTCACAGCTGACCAGTATAGGTTCCCGAGGAACCATGTTATTCTGCGGCTGGCCCTCGCGAACAGGCAACGGGCCGGGGCAATGTCACGGTGTATTCGGTGTGGGCCGCACGGGAGACGACCGTGGGTGTACAAAGGTTGTGGACCTTTTTGGTTGCGGCCCACAAGACGGCCACGACCTACGGGTCCGGCACCCTGGGGGCGGATGAGGAGCTTTACCAACTCCTACTTGAGTTCTGCAGGAACATAAGGTAAATAATAAAGTAAAAACATGACGAATTCAACAGGAATAATTTTAACGTTGGTGTTACAATCGCCCAAAAAAAAAAAAAAATAATGCACCGTCTTTTCTTTTACTTCATTTTCAGGCGCAAAACTGTCACGCTGACGGACCCCAGCTCCGGCCATGCATGGCTAGAATACCACAGCGGGGTTCCCACTGCAGACAAAGCGTATATCCACAGCCATCACTCAGGTTTGGTCGAGGAGCGGCCAAACCAAGCTGCTCACGACGACGATAATAAGAAAATCGATCGTCACGATGGTAAGTGTCAAACGGTTATACGCACATAGGCTTTTATCCACAGTAAAACATCTATCCAACATTTATTTCAATAACGTATCTTTCGATCTGCTCTCTTTTCAGGCGTGCGAGGAGGATCCCACAACTCTGTCTGGTCTTGCCGACCATATGAAGCATAGCCGGCAAGTCCAGCAGAGGTATTATAATACCTCTAAAAAACTGAAGAACACAGCGAAGACTTTCGTTCTGACTAAAAGCCTCACCAAGAGGAAGGTTAATAATCCTTAAGTTTTAACACATAAAAGATACGATGGATTTTATCAGTAGTGGTTTCCACAAAATTTGCTACAAAAGGACCGATGCAGTGAGAATGAAGGAATTACGTAGGACATAGCTGAGTCGTACACAGTGTAGCTGCCCGCGTATATCTCCATACATACAGTATACAGTTTGAGCTGCTTTCTTGAAGACGTCCAGAGAACCGGAAAGTCCATTATTGTCGATATTTTCCTGTACAACATGTCGCAGAAGGAGACTAAGCGAAGTATGTGGTCGGATGATGAGGTATTCGCATTGCTTGGCATTTGGTGCGACGCAAATATTATGTGGAAACTTGATGGGACATGCCGCAACGCTCCAGTGTACCGAGATATCTGTATGCGTATTGGAGAGAAAGGCTACGGCAGAACGGTCAGCCAAATAAATTACAAAATGAAAAACTTAAAACAAGAATATAGAAAACTGATGGACCACAACAATCGTTCGGGGAGACAAGAAACATCAAGTTCCACGAAGAATTGAGCCTGTCCGCGTAGTTGAGGTCGGAAGCGCGCCGATCACCGAACACATACTACAGAATAGGAAGACAGTGATGAAGACGCATCGACGTTCACCTACGTTGGTAACGAAGACGACTTATAATTTATTTTCTTAGCTAGGCCAACGTTGTTTCTCAAATGTTGTAATGGCTTGCGGGAGACCAATGGATAAGACGTTTTGAGTGAAAGCCCCTTATTACAAACAGAAGGTAGAGTCATTGAAGCATGATAAATCATTTTATTAGTTCAACTAGTTGAGCTTTTGTCACGGAAATGCGTCTGTCAGTCTATGACATGAAATACTGCCCCAGAAAACCCCAAAAGAAGAAAAAATTGTGAAATTCGAAACATGCTTCCTTTAAACCATAAGAAAATTGCTTCCTTTCTTTCTGTTTACAGTACGGTGCAGTTAAAAGTTGTCAAAACGTGCCCATACTTCAACCAATATGAACCTGCTTTTGTTTACTATTGATCTTTAACAAAACTATTTTTCTAAGTACACAGTCTAGTAGACCTGAAATATGAGGCA
>JAIPMN010020831.1:0-13408 GCA_020650975.1 Apostichopus californicus | reverse complement strand
AAATACTCTATATCTCGTGATCCACAGTAGTGATAACTTGGATTTTGCACGACTGGAAATGTTGAAACAAGCAGTAAACAACATCATTCTCTTTAAATTGCAATGGTCAGGTATGATGAATAAATGAGATAGAAGAGTAGATGGTGTGACGGTTCCAATCGGTAATCCATATAGCTACCGCATCTCTGCATGGATTAACTGCGACTGCATTGTTTGTAGTAATAAAAGTATACTCTGATTTCGCATATTGAATTGTTTTAACAATAGATTTGTTACATAAATAAAGTACACTTCATTACGTTTGCTTTCATAACTTTTTTCCCCTCTTCTGTTTTTTACATGACAGGATCGGGTAAGAAATTTCTTTTAATTTGAGGACTCGCAGCAAACTATACTAGTAGTGAGATATTATTTTTAAGTTAACATAGACCAATAGCGACATATACTTAAATCTCATGAAGTGAAGTCCCGACCGATGAAGGCAATGGTACCGAAACTTCTAGAATAATTCACAGTGCAGACAAACATTCGATGACTTTTCATTAGATGAATCATTAAAGTAATGACTCACAGTAAAATGCAAAAAACAAGACTGATTAAACAAGGCGCCAGTTAAAGAAATATTCCAGTGGCTAATGTTGATTGTATGGAGAAGATATGTTTTGGTGATATTTTGTGAATGAATCTGGCAACAGAGGAGTGAATGATGTCATCACGGCAATTCAGCTGAAAATATTTTTGCTTTCTTGAAGTCGTTGAACTCTCTTATACATAGTAGAAATGGATGTACACAACACTTGCATTTTTATGCAACTCTGATAAGGAAAAAACATGACAGCTAAGCAAACATGCCAATTGTATCAGGTTTCAAGGAAAAATCTACAAGAAGAGTATCATCGGAAAACAAAACTTTTGAAGAATATTTCACTTTTTGCCTTCATTGCAATCCTCTCCTGTGGAGAATCAATGACATAGGCAGTCAAAAAGTAGGTTACATTAAATAAACCAAATTTTGGATTAGGGGAAAAGTGGGATGGGGTTTCCAACGAATAGTATGGAACATTTCTCTTGTTCATGTAATTGTCACAGTGTCTGCCACCTGAATATCCCTTTTAAAAGAAGAGCTTTTCGTTATTTGTAAGGTAGTCGATATACTTATATACTATGTTCTAATCTGGTAGGGTCCTTGTCCTAGCATATGCTTGTTAAGGGTCAATAACAACATATGGATTCCCTTATATTCGGAACAGTAAGAAGTGAATTCACTTCAGATATCTGTTGTGTCAAACAGAGTACACCAATGATACAGGCTACGTTGTTTGATCTAAAGTAGTGTCACTTAAGAAATATACAAAAGATAAAGTGACATCTTCACAATCACGTGACTCATGATATCAGATTCAAGTTCGACCTCTTAAATTGATGAAATTTTGTTGTTATCAGTTTCTAGATTACTGTATAGAAGAAAATATATATAACTTATTTAAGAAACAAAGTTACTAAAATGAGAACCGTTAAAAATAAGTCATAATTTTCATGATTCCAGCCCAACAATCTGGATTTAGGTTTAAATTTATCTCGCATAAGAAAGTTATAACATGTCAAATGATCGATTAGTGTTTCATCCTCTCTTCCTCATTATATAGTATTTGTTATAGTTAAGATTCATTTGGCTGTGACGGTAAAATAAAACATATTCTCGCACTTTGATTACTTTAACCGGCAGATGTACACTTATTTTGATTACTTTTAACAATACATTAATGTTTTGTTCATCTCTTTCTCTTTCTGCTGTTACCTTTCCTCTTTTACCTTTCGTCTCCATGTCCTCCTTTTCCATCGTCATCGTTTTTCTGTTGCTTCTAAAAGTCTTGGAAAATGGTGAGGCAATCTAGTTTAATTTTGAGATGATTAAGACAATTTTAAGTTTAAATAGCTATAGCAGTATCCCGATAATAATTTAATAGTTTATATAAAGTGACACCACTTCCGGGTGAAATATATACAAGGGAGTGTTAGCTCAGTGGTTAACGCCGGTGCCTTTCAATCAAAAGGTCCCGAGTTCGAGTCACCCCAAGATTAACGTATGTCATCCAGTTACAGAGTTGTTCTAAAATACATCTAAAATACATACATACACACATACATACAAACATACATACATACATACATACATATACTACTAAAATTAACGTTAGATTCAATTCGCAAACGGTAGTGGAAAAAAACGAGATGTACAAGTCAGTTTTGTACGGCGATGAATTGTTTCCTTCAGCAATCACCTGAGTGAAATTCAAAAGTTATAGTAATGGAAATGGACATGCGTACTCATGATTGCAAAAGGGGTTTCTGGGAGTGTGAACGTTAGAAAGAGAAGCTATATATGTTTATATGACTTTAGGAATGATAATGATACGAAAAAATACTGAGTAATATGCTCACTGAAGTTTAATGGATATCAAATACACAAGACTCATTTAACAATGCTCTGTTTGGAAATAATGACGTATTTGTAGATTGGCGACAGCCAATTAAGTCCAGCCTACAGATCTTCGGATCCACTGCAGCAGGTATGAAAAATGGACCCACTTTACGTTCAGAGTCATAAGAACGTAATTAACTTCCGTGAAAGGTGATAAAAATCTGATCCCGAGCGTTTGATTTCCTTAACTAAAAATATATTTGTAACGTAGTCTATTACATTTGAGTAATGCAGTATAGTTTCAGTGACGGTTTTCCCCTTCTCCTCCTTTTTATCCTTACTTTATTATAATATCATTTTCGCTATAGGAGTTGGTAAGACATATTATTTCAATTGAGAGTTATAGCAAAATCTGCTTGTACAGACATGTGAAGTTAAGCGATTTTCAAATCTAAACTACGGTAGTGGTGAAAGGTATTTATTGTGATCCAAAGATGTCTCGTGACTTACTGTTCGAATAAAAAACGACGTCATCAAAATCACACAATTGTAGATGTTCATATAAATTTAAAGAATAATTGAATGATAAAATGATTTAACATTTGTGAAAGAGGAACATAATGTTAACCCCCAAGTAAAACAAACTTTCTTGAAATTCTAATATGGCGTTTACGAGATGGTCATGGAAGATTATACATCTTGTACAAATTACACTAAAGCAAATAGTTTTTCTTTAATTTTGTGACTTACAATTAACTGCTTGAGTATATGTTTGTACTTTGAATTGACATTATAAAAGTTTTATAACCACTGTATTGAGAGTAGTACGAAGCTCTAGATAGGACATGGTAAAATAAATTATTACGTACGTACGTAATAATAATAATACTACGTACGTACGTATAATATCACGTGCGTTCGTGATGTTTGTTACGTACGTACGTGATATGTATTGCGTACGTACATGATAAATACTTCGTACGTACGTGATATGTATAACTTACGTACGTGATATGTATTACGTACGTACGTGATAATTACTACGTACGTTCGTAATATTTATAACGTACATACGTGATAATATTACGTACGTACGTACGTACATAGTATTATTACGTACGTACGTGATAATTAGTACGTACGTACGTAATAGTTACTACGTACGTAATACTCACTACTGATAATTATAACGAATGTAGGCCTCAGTACAATCGTACGTGTTTTTATTACGTGATATAGCCTATGTTAACACTTACATCTTCATTTCAAAGATGGAGAGATGAACTTGTTCGTATGTATTTTAGGCACATGCATACCTGTAGTGTTAGTCTAACCCTAACGTACCTTGTCTGTCTCCGGCATTTTTTAGTCCGCGGCTCAGTCGTATAACTAAGCTTGACTTCTGTGGTTGGATGATTGATACATGCACGGTACAGTGAACGAGAAGTATAATTATATTATAATATAGTAAAACCGTACGGTACGTATATGCACGTATCTTGCATGTAGGCCAATATTGAATTATCACGTACGTACGTAATATAATTATTTTTCCCATGTCCTATCTAGAGCTTCGTAGAGTAGAACCGTTTTCAGACCTAGGTATATACATGATAAGAAACATAAAGAAAAACTGTTTACGTAGTTGCGCATCTGTGGACACCTGCTTTTTTAAATTCCACTGTTAGTGCAATTTGCACTAATATATTTCGAGAACGGCATTACGGGATTGAGAAGCTTTTTTGTTCTTGTTTGATGCATATATAACATGATGTTAAATCAAATGATATCTATGTATATATATGGTTTAAGGACTATTCATCAATATACATTATTTGTTATAAAGATTGTTTTGACTGTGATGATAAAATAATACATACGATAAACAATACTTGAACAAAGAGATGTAGACTTGAGTAACATTACTACAAGTCCATGCCCCCCCCCCCCCCCCCCCCCGTCTACCCTTTGTTCATCCTTCTTTACCTCATCCAAGTTCTTCCTTTTCTACTTTTGCTTACAAAACACTTAGACCTGTGTGAAGGTAAGAAAGTGTATTTTACTTTTTTAACACTTACGGTAAAACAATCTTCAGTAGATACACGCAAAGCTATTTCAGCCATTATGTTAATGCTCTATTCCATATATATCCACATCTGGTACCGGTGTGTGCAGAACTCCGTGTAACAGATTTGGCGCCTTTGCGCTGGTTACAGCCAGCTTCTTATTAAAGAATTAAAGGAAAATTATTTAAAGAATTCACATCAAACATTTTACTTCACTAATTGTTTACATTGTTAATCATAAGCTGTTGGTTTTCAGTGTTGCTTTACTAGAATGTTGACCACGTAAACCATGTTCATCCTGGAACCATCGCTGTGTCCTTGTCCATCCCATTTCCTTCACTTCAGCATTAGTTTCATTAGTTTCAAACTGTTCAACAATGCAATATTCGATTGGCATTGCAAAGCTTCTGATTTATATGACAGAGGGATGACTTTCCTGTTTAAATGCACATGTGGTACCTTCGAATGTGAAGGGGTGCACGCTGCAAGACGGATTAAAGTATAGTATTATTGTAGTGAACTGTCCATAAAACACACCATGATCATATCCCAGTCCTTATCAACCTCATTAATCCCTCCACATTACTCCTTTATCAAACCATTGTAGGAAATGTATATATTACTTATAGTCAGGCTCATTATGTAATTTCGTTGGATTTTTTGGGAGATTTGCAAATCTATACATTTTTGGAAACTGTATAGTGTAAGCAATCAGAAAACCAATGTTTACCATTTGCCGGACGCATATATGGCGGCCATCTTGGATTTTCAAAATGGCCGCTTTAAAAATGGGTGTTTCTCAATATCTCAACATCTAGGGGACCCAGAGTCCTGATTTTAACGGCTAAACCTACATTTGTAGGGGCAAGGAATCTAGTGGTACCAAGTACAATAAGCTAAACGTAACCACAAGGCGGTCATCTTGGATTTTCAAAATGGCCACGGTAAATATGAATGTTTCCCAATATCTCGGCATCTAGGTGACCTAGAGTCATGATTTTAACGGCTAATCCTATATTTTTAGGGGTGAGGCATCCAGTGGCACCAAGTACAATAGGCTAAACATAATAACAGATGTAGATGATAGTAGATGATCTGAATGACTGAGCCAGAGATTTCACTTCCGACGATGATAATTGTTTATCATTAAACTTCAAGGGCAAGGACCATCATCATGATCATAAGCTAGTACTCTCACTCATCATCATCACTGTCACTGGCCAACAATATGTCATTCCTAGAGTCCTCATCATTCTGACACTGAGTGCCGCACTGGCAGAGGTCTGTACACAATAGGTTATTGGACCTGCAAGAACATCGAGCTGTAGAACAGTCGGCTCTGCACTGGCATCTCACCATCTCGATGATGGCCTTGGGGGCTGGGAGCACCTCAGTATTGACTGGCTTGACCTGACCAGTTGTGTCCTTGTAGAAGCCGTGCTTCAGAGGATCCAGGAACTGCTGCTGAGCAACGCTTGCCTGACCCCATACTGTAGCCTGGATCTGGACTCGGAGGATGTGCTGCTTGAGAGCACCGGGGGTGGTTGGCAGCTTGTCACTTTCAGCCATATGCTTGCAGAACAGATGCCATCGCAGCTCGGGGATGCTCACAATCTGGATGCCCTTTGGTGAGTATGCAGCAGAGACGAATGTAGCCAACGTAGAGAGCAGGTCGTCGGTGACTTCAGTGGCATCCGAAAGCATCTGCAAAGCCTTGACGATTTCTCCGTCTGCTTTTAGGTAGACTTGCAGCCAGGTTGCTTTGCCTATACGAGAGAACCTCCCAGTGTTGTCTGCCCCCGAAAATGCGTGGAAGGCTGGCAAAGCCTTTGCTCTTTCTGGACTTAGAGCTGTCCATACTGGCTGCACTTGGATCGCTCCGGAGGCCATCGACATGGACGTTTTCCTCAGCAGCAGGTCATAATTGGCTATGACCAGCACCAGGACATCTGTGTCTGGGGAGAAGACCACTAACTCTGCATCAGGTTGGTTGCGCTGTGATACCAGCACTGCCTGGTGGATCAGCAGTGTGTCCGCCTCTTCATGGTTGTTGTCCTCAAAGAGCAGCTCGTTGTTGCTTCTGGTATGTCCTGAGGCCGATGTGATGACCAACTTGGACGAGTCTTTGTTGTACTCCAGGGTTCTTGCTGCCAGATACTCAGTCAGATCTGCCTTCGTCTTGTCATGGGAAATGAACCGGCTCATCGGGATGTGTTTGATGCTGGTGTCATCTCTGATCTGATATTGGACCGGATCCTTCCCTTGTCTCCGTTTCTCTCTTGAGGTACTCTTCAGGGAGTCAGCCTTGTAAGTATCAAACACCAGAATGATCTCATCACAGTCTCTTGTCAGAGACATCGGTCTGGCATTGAAGCATTCACTTAGGTCCTTGACTGTCACTACCGTGGCTGGTTTCTTTGTCAGCTTCTGCACGACCACCATACCGTCCACCAGTGCGATCTTGCGATTTGTGTCACCCTCAGTGTGTGTGAAGTCCATGGTTTCAGAATCCACTGCATCGCGCTGCAGACCACTTGCATCTTGCAACTGCTGCTGATCGTCATCGGGTGGTTCTGCTGTTCCCAACTTCTCAAGGAGGTTGATCAACTTTGACTTGTCAGTGCATGGCAGCATTGCTCCGTTTGGCGCGAACAGTGCCCTCGGTGTCAACGTGAACTCGTAGTTCCCGATGGCTTGTTTCAGGTCAATGTCTCGGTTGGACCTGGCAAGGATCATCAGCCTTCCGTAGAGATCCTTGGTCTCCTTCAGGTCTACAGTCTTGTCCCGGAGTTTCACACTGGCTTTCTTGTTGCCAGACATGTACATCTTGTTGTTCTGTTTCTTCACTGGTGCCCACAGGCTGACGTCCCCATTGATTCGCTCTGACACGTACTCTTCATGCAACTTCTGCCCAGTGGCGGCAATGTTCAGGATCTGTGGCACGTACTCGTCTGGAATGTAGGCATGAGTGATCAGATTGTGCAGCTGGTCACCTTCAGTGGCAAATGGATTGCCATGACTCAGGATCGCAGCCTTGATTTTGTCGATTGCGTCATGCTCCCTCTTGACTGCACTTGGTCCAAGGTCATGGTGCTCTGTGGCCTTGCCAACTTCCGCATCAAACTGACTTTTGAACTCCTTTGACAGGCACGACAGTTCTGGTGCAGCCATGAAGAACCTCTGTCTGGCGTTGGCGTTGTTGGAGATGCCAATGAGTCCAGCACGAACCTTCATCTGCTTGTTCAGATGTTCGCATGCGTGGTCTGCTCCAACAGATACGAAAGGGATCTCGTTCTTGGTGACGGATATGTTGCCAGCTTCCAGTTCCTTCCAGGTGTTGGGGTGGTTGGTTCTCAGGTCATACATGTCTGCGATGTATCGGGGCCAGAGTCGCTTGTACTTGATTCGGTCCATAGCAAAGAACATCTTGCTCAGTGCTTCTCTTGCTTCGAGATGGAGCGCGAGGTCAGCATTCCGGGATGCTGCCACGAAGAACAGGATCGTCTCCACTCGGTGTATGTAGTTCATCATTGATTTGAACATGGCATTCTTCGATCTCTCAGTCTCCCAGTCCTTAAATGTCTTCACTACTTCAGCAGTGGTCAGGGCTTGAAGGAGCGTGGTGTTGGCTTCTTTCACGGATTCGGTCTTCGTGCATTTGTCCCCTTCCGAGCAGGCAGCTACTACTTCCTCCGTTGCTTCCAAGCAGGCGTCTTTCAGTTGTGGGTTGTTCGTGAAGAACTCCTCCAGTGCCATCTCATACAGTGCTACATATGAGTATATGTGGGCACGGAGAGAGCGCTTGTAGTGGTTGCATTTCAGGATCTGCCTTGTTGTGGCAGAACCATACACATCGGCTTCCATCCAGGCATCATCTATGCCCGAGTTCTCCATGGAGGCGCCGAGAGCTCGCAGAGCAGCCATGACGACGTGTAGTTCGCCCAGTCTGGGGACAACTTTGCTTTTCAAGTCCGGCCTGGCATCTAGCAGCTGCACCACCTTCTCGTAGAGAGCCATGTCAAATGAAATGATCGTCGGATGATCATCACCAACTGCCAAGTACGTCAGTTGACTTGCTTGCATGATCACAGCCGTTAAAACCAGGACTCTATGTCACCTAGAAGTTGAGATACTGAGAAACGCCCATTCTTAAGGCGGCCATTTTGAAAATCCAAGATGACCGCCTTGTGGTTACGTTTAGCTTATTGTACTTGGTACCACTAGATTCCTTGCCCCTACAAATGTAGGTTTAGCCGTTAAAATCAGGATTCTGGGTCCCCTAGATGTTGAGATATTGAGAAACACCCATTTTTAAAGCGGCCATTTTGAAAATCCAAGATGGCCGCCATATATGCGTCCGGCAAATGGTAAACATTGGTTTTCTGATTGCTTACACTATACAGTTTCCAAAAATGTATAGATTTTCAAATCTCCCAAAAATTCCAACGAAATTATAATTCTGAACATAGTGAGCCTGACTAGAAAAGGCTTTTCTAAAATTGCTCCACAATGATTTACCTAAACCAATACAAGCACATGCACTCATTTTTACCTTTTCCAGTTGAGGATTGTAAGTATACTTACGACACTAACGTGTAAACAAAGATTCATCAAACCATAAACCCTAAACTCCCAACTACATCATGCGTATAGGCCAGAGTCTATGGTTAAATGATGCTTTAGGGCTCCATTTTGCAGTAAAGATCATGGGAAGAGTTTTCAGAGTTTAAATGTATGTAGTGACAAAAATATCACTGAAATATGCCAGCATCTCATGGAATTAATATTTATTTCGTGTTACACAAGATGGCTATGTAATCAACAACTTTTCCCTGACCTATTTGGCGAATAGTTTCCTTTCATATTCAGTTATTTCCAATATCAATTATTTGAGTACCAGCAGAAACAAACCATAATCACGTTCAATGTAATGTTGGACTTGCAAAGACGACACGTTTGGCATAATTTCAAATATGTGTAGTTTTCAGAGTTTAAATGTATGTAGTGGCAAAAATATCACTGAAATATGCCAGCATCTCAAGGAATTAATATTTATTTCGTGTAACACAAGATGGCTATGCAATCAACAACTTTTCCCTGACCTATTTGGCGAATAATTTCCTTTCATATTCAGTTATTTCCAATATCAATTATTTGAGTACCAGCAGAAACAAACCATAATCGCGTTCAATGTAATGTTGGACTTGCAAAGACGACACGTTTGGCATAATTTCAATATGTGTAGCAGGGTGCTATTTTAGCCACTGTTACTATTTTCTTCCCCATGTGGTTAAACTCCGTCATTTGTATTTGGTAAAGTATGTCATGTACATAGGGCATTGACTTTCTAATACAATGGACTTCTGTTGGGAGTAAGTAGTGGTTGACTAGAGAGAGACAAGTTTCTCTGGCCTGACTGTTAATCTTTAATCTACTTTTCTTTCTTAGTTCCCCTTTTTTAATTATCTTGGCTCCAATAACTTCTGAGCTACCTGTTCTCCCCCTTGAAGCATTCCTGCACTCCCAATGTGTGCTCTGTGGTAACACACCTTATGTTATACCTGTTAGGAAGCAGCATCTGGCTTCTCTCAACTTTAAAGGCAAAACAACTCCTCTCTGTTTGTGGTCATCGGCCACCCTAAACACTGTATACAGTATACTGTATACTGTATACAGTATAATCTAAGGGTGAGGTTAAGATGTGTAAAAACCTAGCTACATCCAATGGATGCATCTCTCATCTGCCAACACAAGCGGAGGCAACACCTTTACCTTTCCTGAGAAAAAGTTGATGACTATTTCATATGTCTTCAGGTCTTACTGTATATTCTGATTATTCAGTTCAGCGTCTATTTTATACTTCTTGCAACTGCTTCCTTGGTTAGAAATATTAGTGTGACTGAGGCTTATTTAATTGCTATGTACAGGCCCTTTAATACTAATTTTGCTATATTGCGTTTACCCCTGAAACCCCTGATGAATGTGTTTCTATTAATTATTTGACTATGTAAGTTGTGTCCTTTGCAAGTAACATTGCTGTATTATTGTTCAGTTTGCTATCGTAATGCTCACTAAATATAGTCCCATAATATTTAGGTTTCACACGACAGTTGAGTATTCTTCTGTATTTAGTATGTGCTAGAGTACTGTAAATATTTTGCAGCTACCTAGTTTGCAACATTGTATTGAGGCTCGTTAAGTGTGACATGTTAATATGGTGCACATTATTTTAATTTATATTCAATATGCTGTTCATTATTGTTAGTAGTGATCACTCAGGTCACTTTGTTTACATTATAATTGCTAACAAGTTCTGCCATACCCCCGTTACGGCAGTAGCTTAACATGTTGTGGGTTAGAGCTGCATACTTTGAGTCCCTGAGGATATATGTGCATGGTACCTTCCGTAACCATGGTAACAGAACCACAATGGACAAGATACTGTATATGGATAGTATTGTTCATTTAGACTTTGGAGAAATCATATTAAGGCAGTTGTCCGTGTACCTCAGTCTTAAACTTGTATTGATGTGTTTTGTATAAGTGATCTGCTAATTAGGCTGAATTATAGCTGTGTCTAGGGTCACTGCCTTATGAACTATCAATTTGTAGTATTATGCAAGGATTACATATAGGGGTAATGCCCCTGCTGTTTTCAGGATCTTGTAGTTAAGCGACAAAAGATCATGTATAGGCCTGTCCCATTGACTCGCTTATTAGTACATAGCTTTTCTATTATCTTTATTACAATTTGTTGATCACTTTTGGTTTGCTGCTTGTGAGAGGTTACAAGGCCATATGTCACTTCTAGATAGTTTAGCACATGTAGTTATGGTCACTACCTCCCTACAGTTGTTGAGTTGTACATTACATGTACAGGGGTAGTGATGTAATGTCCATGGCTTTGTTTACTTTCTTTAGTTATGGTTATATTATTTTGCTTCTTCAAGTTATAAAGTGGGTCGACTATAGTTCGGTTAGATTAGTTTATCGATCTCTCATCTGCAAACACAAGCGGATGCAACACCTTAACCTCTCCTGAGAGAAAGTTGAAGATTATTTCATATGTCTCCAGGTCTTACTGTATATTCTGATTATTCAGACTCTGTTATAGGCTACACATTGTTGATGGCCTTGGGCAATTAGACGCCGGTTAGTACTCATAGACGCCGGTCGTCCATATAAAGGCTGGTACATACTACCTAGGGACGGTGTACTCCACCCAATGGTTGCCCGAACGTTCTAAAAGACGCTGGATCGGAATGGCAGCGCATATGTCTAAGTTTATTAATTTGCTTGTTATTCATAGTCGTTAGTCGTTACGAACTACAAGAGAAAGTATATCGTATTTGACCAGTTTAAAGTTGTGAGAATGCTATAGTGCATTTGTACCCACACAAACTGAGTTCCAACTGTTATTATTTGTGTTAATGATGTAATATATCCATACACAAACAGTAGAGTTAATAGTAGACCAGCGCTGCTCCTTGATTCTATGTGTCTTTGAGTGGTTGCTAGGTCTACTGAATAAAGAAGCCAGTCGTTACCCTAATATAAATGTTTCTGCTTACTGAATTGTGTATGTTTTATAATTTCTAAGCTTCCGTCCCTATACTAGCTGACAACGAGGGTCATTGTAAACACCCCTAACCCCGCTGTTCCTATGTCGTAGGTACATGGCGAGTAGTTGTTACAGAATGTTTCATACAGGTTTTCAATTTTTCAATTGCTTTTCCTGGAAGACTGCAGGTTAAAATGAAAGGTAAATTATAAATTCGTTGGTTAATTTTTTATTTATTTGTTTGTTGTGCCACAAAAGTACAAAGTGGTGGGAAGTCTTCCATGAAGCTTAAGAGCTTAACAAGGTGGAAGACTCCCTGAAGAAAGAAAAGAAAGAAAAAAATATATGTATATAAAATACAATTTAATTCCTTACATAACCACTTCTTAAAAGATTTGACTAACTTTTTACTCTTTAAATCCGTTGTTAGAAAATTCCATGTGTTTTTGCACGGTTTTGTAGGCTTAAAGTTCCAATGGCGGTATTGTATAGAGATTATAGTGGGCATGATTAGCATGCCTCGTGTTATGATTATGTACATCTCTGTTACTGGTTGAAAAATAATCAAAGGCAGCTGGTAGTAATCGATTCCATGTCTTGTAGGCAAATAATGCAAACTTAAATTTAAGTTGAGTTTCTTAAATAGGGGACTGGTGTGCTCACGTGGGGCTGAGTGTGATATGTGGCGAATGGCTGCCTTTTGGAGAATTATAAGATTGTTAAGGTTGGTGTTGTATGTACCAGACCAGATAATGGAACAATAAGTGAGGTGCGGGACAATCAGGGTCTGGTATAGTGTTCTGAGTATGTTTTCAGTTAGATACTATTTCAACTTAGATAATATGCCAACATTCCATGCAATTTTACTGCATATAGTTGAAATATGGTTGCGCCAGCTAAGTTTACAATCAATATTTACACCTAACTACTTAGTAGTAAAAACTTGCTCAATTATTTTCCCGTCCGTACATATATCTTTATTCCAAATAAGTGCATTACGAGTATTAAAGACAATGTAATTACTTTTTTGTACAGTTAGTGATAATTTATTGGCTGAAAACGAATTACAAAATTTATTTAATTCAATTGACACGTTGGAAGATAATGTGGTTATGTCGTCACTCTCGAAGAAAATACTGGTGTCATATGCAAAGAGAATGATTTTGGCTAGTTTGGAGACATGACAAATATCGTTAATATATAGAATAAATAACAAAGGACTTAAGACTGAACCCTGTGGAACGCCGCACCGAATTTTAGCAAGATCGGATCTAGAGTTTTTATACAAGGTATACTGATATCTGTTCGAAATATAGCTTTCAAGCCAGTTGAGAGTAGTTCCTCTAATGCCGTATGAAA
>JAIPMN010020828.1:0-14766 GCA_020650975.1 Apostichopus californicus | reverse complement strand
GTTCCATCTCTGGCTTGAATCTCAACTTGAATAAATCTCTACTGGTTAGTCTAGGGTCATTGAAAGAGTCCACGCTGTATTTTGACAGTCTGGAGGGGGTCCCGTGGTTAAAACCCGGTGATGACTTCGTTTTGCTTGGGATTATTTTCAATACTAATCTAGAACTTATCGGGCCCAGAAATTATAATAACGCTTTCATAAAGTTGAATAATATTATCAATATTTGGGCTAAACGTAACTTGACTGTGTTGGGTAGAATTACTGTTGTTAAATCTCTTATCCTTCCCTGCTTCAATTATTATATTGTCTCGCTCCCGAGGCCAACAGAAATTTTTATATCTGGCGTTAGTGCCTTGCTTTTCCATTCATTTGGAATAAAAAGCCGGATAAGATTAGTCGTAATCAGATTTGCCAGTCATACCCCGAGGGAGGGTTGAGAATGGTGGATTTTGCTTTACACTGTACCGCTTTAAAAGGATTGTCTGGTGGCCCAAAGAAGTTACCTTAAAAAATGATAAATAATTTTCTTAACATGTTGTCAAAGTATGAGAACGCTAATGTTGCGTTTGACAGAGAAACGATTTTTTAATCGTTAAGGATAGACATTTCAAATATGATTTGAACAGTACAGAACGTAACCTCAGCTCTGCTATAGCAGATTACGTCATAACCCACGCTTCGAACAGTACCTGCAGTAATCACCACAAAACCGCGTTTGTATACAGATTAATTTTTTCGTTAATTCCCGGTGAAACTTCTTATAAATTGGATATGTTTTTAAAAACTCATTAAGCCGCCATGTATTATGTAGATCGGTGATTTCGTGGTCTTTGTGTAACACAAGATAAGTTTGAATAGCAGACTCTTCGTTGTTTACATTACGATGTTCAGCTCCAATACGAAGATGGATGTTAGCGTGTAGACTGCAGTATCATGGTATTGTGTGGTGTACAGTCTACTTTCTACGAAGCCTAAGCTCCCCGGTACTACGTTCAGCTAGGCAGGTTAGCGAAGTCCTTTTGTGGAACGATGCCTCAGTGCCAGGCTTTTGGATGTAGTAATGTGCGTGGATGCGTGAACAAAAAGGGAGAGAAACTTTCGTTTTTTAGTATTCCTAACCCCAAGAAGAGTAAGGAAAACTATGAACTGTGTAGAATGTGGATTCATGCGATCGGAACAGACAAATTCGATCACAAGAAATATGAGTACCATCGTGATCGCGTAGTTTGCGAACAGCATTTTACATCGGAATGTTTTGTGGATGATATGCAGGCCCGGTTAATGGGGACCAAACCCAAAAACAAACTGAAGCCGGGATCGGTTCCAACAGTATTTTCTTTTTTAAAAAACTTGGGGTCAGAATTACCATCTCGAACAGAACTACGGATCCAGTCAAAAGAAAGACAAGAGGTAGGTACAGGCTAGGCTATGCATCATTACATATGGTTCGCTATGGCGATCAAACCAAAATCTTAGCCCTGTCCATGGCCTACACTTGGCTTTGTTAATTTGCAATTCCTACACACTTTGGCCAAAGTTTTGGGCCTTTACCATAAGCCTACTTGAATTTAAATTAGTTAACCATACTGTAGCTTGGCCTAGGCTAATATAAGTTAAATTATGTACATCATGTCTCTTCTTTTGTCTTTTTATTGTAATAAAAATGGGTAGCATTTTAGGCTTTGTTTTTATTGATTCATTATCAATAAGAAATGAAATTTTGCACCGTCTGAATTTCATTTTGCCATTTGAGGTCTACGGTAGACCACACTGCCAGACTGCGGTGCTTTCTTGACAAAATTCACCCAGGGCTGCAGTAATTTTGTGTAAGCAACAGTACCTAAGCATTCTTCACAACTGCAACACTTTACACATTCAGCTAACATTATAACATTGGATAGGCCTAGCATAAATAGTCCTTATCTTTGCTTCAAATTTAATTTATCTGTTTGTTACAATTGTAGCCTATGGTTCTTGTTGAGGAATTGTTGATAGATAGATATGAGGCTGATAGGATGAGGAGCTCAGTGCTGCTGCACATTTCACAGACGTCTGAGTCTGAGATGATGGTCCACTGGCAGACCTGTACATTGTGGGAAAGATGATAAACTTTTAGGCTTGGCAACAACTGCAATTTGTAGTAAACACAATGCTCTTCAGGGAAGGGTATATGTTCAGTAGGCTCTTAGGTGAGTTACGAGACAAAAGTTTGCTTGTTGTTTGAGCTGGACAGCATATACTCTAATTCAGGTTAAGAGTGATTGTAACTCAAATAGTCATACTGGTAGGCCTAGAGTGGCCATGTTGTGTAAGTGAAAGTTTTACTGTACATTAACCAACCTTCCTAAACAATGCATTTTTAATTTTTTTCAGTTGGATGAAAGATGCAGGTAGGCCTAGTTCTGACCAAGTGGTCCCAAGGGCCATTACTGTAGGCAACATGATACTGTCAGTACTGTACTGACATTAGGCTACACTGCATAGTTGACCATGTACAGTCAATAGAGTTAGACCTTGCCACCTCAAACCTTAGTCAATCCAGCAAATGTTTACTAGGGCAAAGCCTAATGTAATTCAGTTTTTTCTTGGTGCTTGTGGGCTTGTTCAGGCCGATAATCCCAAAACACTTCTTGAGTTGTTACAGTCATAACACCGTTAACATGTGTAAGGAATGAATGCTCAATATTTCCCGTTCACAGAAAATTACCACTATAAATGAGTTACCAGTATAAATGAGTTACAGTGTTGGAATTCAATGCCCAATTAGGCATCCTGGTTACAGGAACATTTACATACAAATTCTCAATGTCATGGCGAAACCAATGCTTTTGTATGCAAATTTTCCTTACAGTATTTTTATCATATTACCATACATCTCTAAGCTACAGGAATATCCCCATACTATACAGAATAAATGACAATGTTTTCACTATTTGAAAGGCATCATTAATGATCGTGCAACATTTTCTTGTTCATCCTTTTCAGTTCTTGAAGTCTCTCAGCCCAGCCAAAAAAACCCAAGAAAGGCACAAAGGTCAAATCAGCTCCACTTGATACAGCTGAGATTCCAGAAGCAGAAATTGTTGTTGGTGCTACACAATGGGTAACTGCCATTTTATTTTGTCAATAAATCTAACCTAATGGTTGAACTGCTTGTGAAAATAACATGGCAAAATTTAGTGCAAACCAAACTGTAGTCCAGATTTAAATGACTGCCATTAGACCTATCGGCTATATTGTTTGGGAAGAGGAGGGAAGCTTAGACAAGGTTTCCTTCATTACAGAAAGTTTTCCTACACCTTCATTTGTGTCATTTTTGGGGGCCTTTATCATATTTGAGGATTAGATACCATCTGCAATATTTAATGTAACACTATTTGCCATATTTGTGCAACATGAATCTCTGACACATTGAGATAGTTCAGCTAATGGAGGAACATGTTTTTCAGTTTCAGTTTAGGGGAATTATGATACCTTCAAGGACAGCAATTGTATCTCCTCAATTCATACTAAATCTAAATTCATCCATTTAATGTTAATTTGTGATAGGCTGGTATACATGGGTGCTACTGTATTTTCAATGGAACATTATGTATTTGCAAACAAGTACTTGCTTTATAATGATAGTTAAGTGTCAGGCAATGTCTGCATGAAGAATTAGGACAGTTTTCCTTGACTTCATTTTGTAACCATTATGTTTTTGTTCAACATGGCAGGTTGATGATGATACTCACTTTCAGATAGGAGATGGATTCGGAGAATCAAGAAGGGTAAGTTAACGAAATATTCAGAGAAATAAGCAAAGCCATACAAGTAGATTGTAGTAAATGAATCTGAAGAAAGTTACTGTACATCTTTTACGCATGAAGTACTTGATATAGTGATTTTTGATAACCTTTTTCTGGGAACCATGTTGCTACTTTGTGATGTGTTGGCTACATTTGTTATTAGTGAAAGCCTTTCTTATAACAGCTACAATGCTACTAAAAGCTCTTGTTGTTATTATGCAGATTGTAAGAAGATACACTCGTCTTGTCCGAGATGTTGGTATCCAGGTGACTCCTCCACAAACCACTAGAAGCATCCAAGCATCATGCGACACTGTACCAACACCACCACCTGGGCCTGAACATGATTATCTTGGATTCAGCACTGTAATTGCTAGCAGTGAAAATGAACTTGATGTAAGTGCTTTCAAGCCATATGTCTTCACTTAATACCTCTTTCCCAACTTCCACTTGTTCTGTTAGGCACTTTCTGGTGAGATTTTATGGGTTTTGTGAAGCTGGAATTGTTGAATGTCTGAGGTCATTTTACAAACTGTATCTTGAATGGATATGCTATTTAGGGTTGGCTAATAGTGTTGCCCTACCTTGTTGCAAGAAACACTTTTTTGTTGGGGGTGGGGGGGGGGAAGGGTTGAGTGTACCAAAATTCAAATCATAAGTCCAAAATTAAGCTTTGTTACAGTCGACATGCTGATATGAAGTGCTTGCAATAGCCTTCAGGCTTGTGCACCATCTTTTCATTCCTTGTACCTTTTGAACATTTCTGTGACCTCTTTGCACTAAATGCTCATACCAAGTCTTCTACATTTCTGGTTTCTTCATTCATTCATGTTCGCCCAACCTATACTCAGTGGGGGGAAAACAAGTCATCAATGCATACAACATAGGAATATGACATCACTTTTATGGAAGACAATTACATGCTGCTCTTTTATGATTTCAGATTCCCATGGTTGATGTACATGATGAACTTCCAGTCACAGAAACAGAAGGCAGTGGCATTACATCTCCTCCTGTGTCACCTCCTAGGGTGGGTATTAACAGTTACTCAGTTCTTAAATCAATTGTTCTGCCACCAGCCCACATTACAGCAAATTTCTGTTCTTGGACTAAGTATATAGTCAAATTGTCAATTGCTAAATGTTGTGGAAACATTTCTCCAATGGTTAACAGTAATGTAAATGTATCTCTTGAGTATTTGTGTCCTACTGTCTTTTTATAGGGGTGCATTGACATTTGGGGTCACAAGGGTCACATCATCAAATCTATTCATTCATCTATTCAATCTAGAACATTGACATTGTTAATGTGAAAACCATCTGTGCTCAGATTAATCTATTTTGAATTTTCTTCTTGTCATTTTTTAAAGAAAACTATTATATATGTAACTTAAGTGCTATGATAACATTGTTGCAAAGCCTCACTACAAATGTGAGCAATTCTACACAAAAATATGCAACATTGTATCAAAAATTCCTTTTCCTTCACATATTTGGTTATTTATGTTACAGGATTGATATCATTATATTCCTGTAACAAGTGTTCATATTTGTTTGGTATCAATTTCCCATATTTTGTAGATTCAGAGACAGATATTGGACATAGCATCACTCTTTGGTCGACCGCTAGAACCAAACACGTACTTGAAAGTACCATGTCCAGTTGATGCCAGAAAATTTTCATCCCCCATATCTCCTCTACATTCAACAGCAAGGCCTGCTAGTAATAACACCACACCAAGTGTAAGGAGAACAGCTTTCTTTTCTTTTCTTCCTTTCATGTGTTGTTTTGACAAATTGCAAGTGTTTCTGAGGTATATTGTAATGATGTAGTCATTTCAGCATATTCAGATTGCAATATTGTGGCACATGTCCAAATGTCGAAATGTTTAGGACATTCCAGCAATTATGCCAATTAGCAATTTCAGCAATGAACCAGTCCGTGCATTAGCTATACTTGTACTGCATCATCAGAATGAGGTAATGAGGTGTACCACATTTAGCACAAGGAGCCTTTTGATTTTGGTGGAGTTCAAAGGTCATTTGCAGTCAGGAGGGGTCAAATGATGAATACCATATCTTAAGAAGGGAAGGTTGGACAGATCTTAGGTGTATCACATTAAGTTGCGAGAAGATTATTGTAGTATAGTAAGTGGAGGTCAAAGGTCATTAGGGGTCAGCAGGAATCAATTTTACAAACATTGGAAACATGATATCTCAAGATGGGAATCTTTGGACAGATCTCATGTTTGACATGTAGTATACCACACTGAGCACAAGAAGCCAATCAGTTGTCATGTCAGGGCAGCAGCCTTCATTGTTGATACAGTAGTCACATACAAATGCTTTCCCAGTGTTATTGATGCCAAGGTTGTACAACCTCACCATATAGTAAGTCAGATCATTATACAATACCTTACTATACTTTGAAATATTTTATCATAAAAATCACCATGCATTAGTGCACTCTGGTTAGGTTTCTAGTGGCAAAGAATGACAGGAGCTTTGTTTCCAGAACCTGCAACTAAATGTTAGTGTAACATCGCAATGTGTGCTCTTTTGCTGGAAGCAGTCACATTAATATGAATCACAAATCTTTGTTTACTAGAACAGAAGAATGACATGTTTCTCACAAATTTTACAGTCAAAACAAAATATGTGATATGTGTTATTAATTCATTGCAGGATTCTAGGAGAAGTGACGTAAGCAAGCCCTTAAGTAGCAGTTCTTCATCAGTACCTGCATCTAGTCCCATCTATGCACCCTCAGAGGGAGAAGAACATGCATATTCGAGCGACACGTCTGAAGAAGGGTTCAGCAGCAGGGAGGATAGACTCATCAAACAGAGGAAGTTCATTGTGTTTGAACAGTGTTTGGATGATCTAATCGGGAAAGTTCGTTGCAACAAATGTATGACAACCGCTGTTGAGACGACAAAGTATGTGAAGGGCACAATGGTGTCCGTACAAATGACATGCCTGAATGGTCATGAAATAACAACATGGTCTTCACAACCACTTGTTAGGGATACACCTTGTGGAAATTTTTTACTTGCAGCAGCTATATTATACAGTGGATGTTCCTTCTCACAAGTTGAACAATGCATGAACTTTATGGGGGTGCAGTGCATTGGAAAGTCAATGTTCTATAGTACGTTGATGAACACTCTAATACCTGTGGTGAATCACACGTACCTCCAGCACCAGAAGGAAATCTTCCAGCAACTACATGGGCAAGGCATTTGGCTGTCAGGGGATGGGAGATGTGACTCTCCAGGTTATATTGCGAAGTATTGTTCATACACCCTGATGAATTCTAAAACAGAACAGATTGTTCATACAGAGCTAGTCCAAGTGTCTGATACAACAAGCTCTGTTGCCATGGAGAAGATGGGATTTAACAAATGTGTGGACATTATTGAGTCTAACGGAATAGAAGTAGAGCTTGTTGCAACAGATCGGCATGTTGGAATCAGGAAGCTTGTAAGAACTGAATATCCGCACATCACCCACAATTTTGATGTTTGGCACTTTGCCAAATCTGTGCGGAAGAAGCTTACCTCCAAAGCTAAGAAGAAAGACCATGATGCATTGTCACCTTGGATCCATTCTATCTGCTTGCACTTGTGGTGGTGTTGCCAAAACTGCAACCAAGATCCACAAATGCTACGTGAGATGTAGACATCAATTCTTAAGCATATTGTTAATGTTCACACATGGGTTGATGGTGAAAAGTTTCACCAGTGTGGGCACACCCCACTTTCAGAAGATGAAAGTCGATTGAGGTGCTGGCTGAAGCCTGGATCCCCAAGCCACATTGCTCTCCAAGAAGTCATCCTCAACAAAACCATTCTGAAAGACTTGGAGCATCTAGTACATTCTTGCCACACTGGTGCATTGGAGGTATTCCACAACAGTTTGCTGAAGTTCTGTCCGAAGAGGATAGAGTATTCTTACCCACATATGCAGGCTCGTATGCATCTTGCTGTATTAGACCACAACAAAAATCTCAACAGGAAGCAGGCCACTGTGAAAAGATGTGCTAAATCAGCAGGTGCCATTGGTGATAAAAGATTGTCCATGTCATTCTCAAAATCTTAACGTAAATGGGTCGTGAAGAAGGTCTACGAAGGGAAGTCATACAATTATGTGCAGGAGATGATGGCCAACTCGATACGTGGGTTTGAAGGGAAGATTGCCTATGAGGAAGTACAGAACCCTGTCAGACCACAAAGCATTGCCAAAGTGCCCAAGCCAGAAAAAGGAGTGTTAGTTGATCAGCTGAAATCCCGGTTTGATTTAGCTACATCTAGTGTGGCTCCAGAGATTCACTTTCATTCGGATGAAAACACAGAAGATTCACTTGAATCTGAGGAGAACTGACACGGTTGCTATGTGTATAACCTTATTGTCTCTATGAGATCTTGTATTTACATATGGGCCATTGATTGCTGTCTGTGTGGTCTACCATCAGTTGACATAGTAAAAATATGTGTTACCTAAAGTTGATCTCAATATTTTTATTTGTTTTAACGTAACCTCGAGAAATAGGAAATATAGGGTTAACAATCCTATTTTACCCTGATTGTTGGGTTGATATATATAAATTTCTCAACCAAGTAATAAAAGTTATTCAACATCGATATCACCACGGCTTGGTTATGCGGAGGCAACTCCTACACAGTAGAGTATAGGACTAGCAGCCCCGGTATCGACTACTAACAAACATTGGTCATCTGAGTAGGGTAAAATTGAGTTCGTTAACACAAAAATGTGTATAGTCAGAATACCAATACAGTCAAGGTGGCTCAACATCTCCCAAATTATTCCTTACGGCAATTCTAAAGGGCATCATGCCCAAATATACAACATCTTAAGGAGTTTTGAGACAAGTCTGCTGTTATTGCTTCTAGTATATTTTGGCAAAAGTTCTTCAACCAGGTGTGAATGGAAGGTAGATGCTCTTTCAATCTTTAGTTGCGTAAAAAATCGCTTTAGTGTAATAGGGTAATTGGAATATTTTGCACACCAATCTGCAGCCGAAAGATAAGATAAATAATTTGGAAAATGTATGAATCACGCTAATGGAGTAGCGGTTCAGAGTAGCAGTGATGTACAATATTTTTTGAGCGATTGCTGTGGTAACAGAGATCCCATGTCATGGTAAAGTGTATTTTGCTAGTTTGCCTAACAGGTCTTCCAGTGAATGATAAAGAATGATCATCGATACTAAAATTGACCCGTACTGAGTATCATTATGTAATTTTACCATCAGAGAATCAGAGTAGTTACTGACCTCCATTACGAAATATTTGATACTTTCAGAGACTTGTTTTTCTAGTAATGTTAAGCATAATAGCACTATTATAGCAGGGTGACAATACAATCAACCATACATGTTTAGTCCTATCACCTTGTGGGAAAACCTGTGAATATGTATTGAAAGCACTGTTTTGAATTTGGCTGCACTTATTGTCTATTTAACTTATGCTGGGTTCTTGTATTTCCTTTTGCATACTTTCGGTTTGTTTAAGGGTGGGGGGGGGAGGGGGGATATTTTGAATTTTATGTGGTCATCTGTTTCCTTGCAGAGAATATTTTTGAACAGACTTTAATAACATTGGTATGCAGTGTGGTGTCTCTCTATAGACTGCTGCACCTGTCCACCTAAGAAAGGTCCAAATCTATTTGTGTAACTTTTTAAACACAAATTCGCACATAAACCTTAGGCTTATCATAATTTAAAATGTCTCTTTGAACTGTTGAATAGATATTGGTCTTCAAGTTTCATGAAACATGTCTCTCTTCTCTTTCAATATCTCTCACCATCAACAAACTTCCATTTAAATGTGCACTTCCTGTTTGTTCCCAATACATTTTGAAATGAACATTCTTCTTTGACAAAGGGAATGCCCCCTCCCCTAATAAAATATGTATATATAAATTTATATCAGATGGAGACGAAGCTCACGTGTTATGCTGACATGGAGTCTTTGTGTTATGTAATGTTTAAGTAGAATTGAAACATAGTACTGGTAGCTATCATTGAAGAAGCTGCAAAGAGTAATGAGTGGAAGTGTGAAACTGGTCATTCCACTTGCCAGTGAAACGTTGAAAAATAAGAAGCAGAAGTTTGAACAGGTTAGGCTAATAAGTAATGCAAGTGGCCTACCCTTCCACTCCATTGCAAAAGTTTTCATCAAAGACTTCTATTCACCTAGACTGGTCATGGGATCTATTGTCAGCATCTTCATATGTTGGATTCACACTGTGGCAAGATTACTGTCGAAGAGTGACTTAGAGTAGCTGGATAAACGATCTGCATCTGTCTCTCAATGTTTTGATAACCTCCAGATGGCATTTTTATTAAGTGGATGTGTGAGATGCAAGAAGCATGGTTCTGATTCAATCAGATCGAAGCATGATTGCAGTTGTGCAGCAAGTGTTTCTCTTTACATTGATCTGTCGCTCTGTTGGGATCGAGTGCGATGGAAGTTTAGCTTTTCTAGAGGGCTTGTACACAACCGGCATTCAAGGAATGGAATGATCATCCTGAATTCTCAAAACCCTTTTTCGACAAATCTTACTCTGCGTGGCATCAGATAACCCCACACTTGACCCTTCATTAACAACTTGTTTGACACACATAAACTTCACTTTCCACATTTATTTCCAAATAAAAATTACAGAGCAAATATACAAAGGACAGTATTAGAAACTATAAAGGGATGTGTGCAGCCAGAACTTCCTCTGCATACAAAAACCCTATATAGTTCGCATCTGGTTCTGGAAACTTCAACTGAATCTGGTACACAGCACATGATGGAATAGGCCTTCTATTTCCTTTTCCCAGGCGACCATGCCCCCATAGTGTAAACATCTTGTAGGCGATGAATCTGTATTGCCTGTGTTTCGTTAGAAAGAATTCAGAAGATGTAATGTATTAACCCAACTTGACTATCTGTGTACCAGTGTAAGAACCAAAAAGCAATCTTCATAGAGAAATGCACATCACACACGCAGAATTGACAACACTGTACATGCAAATATTGAAAGAATAAACATATTATGTAATATATTTGTTTGTTGATGGTACAAAGATTAGCAACAGTTGATTTGAACAAATTATATTAAAAAAAAAAATCACTGGACTATAAGGAAATGCATATACTAATCATGCTACCTTTCTATGAACGTTTGTGCTGCATTGTCCATGTACTTTCGAAGCACATGAATTTAAGTACAGATAAAGTGGGGCTATTGTAGGCTACGTATTCCACACGTTTTAGTGTGGGTATGCTTTCGTTGTAGGCCTAGTACCTGTACTAGATCCGCGACATTTCATTCGTTCAACAATAGAAAGTAAAATAGGCCTAGTTTAGCTTCAGTTCCCTGACATAATGCTTCCCACACTGCTTCCGAAATTCATACTCAACGTATACCAACCTATTTGACAGCTCTCCAGTTGGTCTGTTGCCTTTTGTGTATTGCAGTAATTCCCATGTAGCCGATAAAACGTCGTTATTGAGACAAACACTGTCGAAGTTCTCATGCAATGTCACACAGCTTCCTATCACCTTTTCTGCTATTGACCGGATTTCTCTGCAGCATACACTTTCAACCCTCGATTGCATAGGCTCACACAACCCACAAGTACACCAAGCCGTATTGCCTATTCTTTCATCCCCGTTTTCCGGTTCGTCGTCACTAGAGTCGTTAGGATGAGGACTCAAATCAGTTCTAGCCATCATCTCACGGTACTGTTCCTCTGACATGCTTGGTTCAAAATCGTAACCCCTAGGCCTTTCCTGCTCTGTCATTGATTCCGCCATGTTTCACTTTTCGGTGTTCCAAATACTTTACAAATGTTATTAAAGATGCTTCCTTTTACTGTAAAGTTGATCCGTGAATTTTATTTCAGCGATTTCGAAGAACGGTTTATGAACTGTGGTTTGAGCGTGAGTGTGTATTAATGTGCAATGCTATATATACGTAACAACTTGGTACAGTAGACTGTATGTATGATCGCAATGCGTACGTAAGAAATGATAGGCAATCACCTGTGCGTTTGCATGCTAGAGTATATTTGTTGCGGAAATGGTAGTGCTACCTTCAAGTCGCTCGTTTTGCCTATCTGCAAGCACTACGTCATTGACCAAATTGATGCGTTCGAACAAACGGTGCTTTTGGTGAGAAACTGGTGGATTTGAAAACCAGATTTCTACAAGAAGAAAACATCGAATGGGGGAAATTTTCCCATGGTTAAAAAGAGAAAATTAAGAACTATTAGAACAACGTATCAAAATCTTTCACCAGACAATTCCTTTAACCTCTGGTCATTGGTAATTTGTCACATCCACACATCCAAGTTTGCACAATTCAAACAGTCACTCTACAGTCTGCCATATTTACAGTATGTGTTCTCCTGGTAGACTTCCCATAGGGTGCAGCTCTACAAACTATGGAACGCGAAAAGGACCACAACATATGATGATGTTAATGATGATCTAATTTTATACGA
Organism: Apostichopus californicus; assembly: GCA_020650975.1. NCBI lineage: Eukaryota > Metazoa > Echinodermata > Holothuroidea > Aspidochirotida > Stichopodidae > Apostichopus > Apostichopus californicus. Next base: position 2,458 of record JAIPMN010020828.1, on the reverse strand, counting down.
TCATGTACTGAAAACTTACGATCATGTACTAGAAATACACGATCATGTACTAAAAATTTACAACCATGTACCAAACGTATACGACCATGTACCAAACGTATACGATCATGTACTAAAAGTATACGATCATGTTCTAAACATATACGATCATGTACTACAAACTTACGATGCACATCAAAACAAATACGATCATGGACTAATAATGTTATGTTCCAAAAAAGTGGCGTCTGCATACGCGTATGTATATTCATATGTGGCGTATGCATACGAGTATGAATATTCAGTGTAAACTCATTAAGAACCATTAGGGGCGGGGCTTCGGTATCAACTTTGATATTCCTGGGGGTACGGTACTTTGTAATCAACGGGTAGCATACTATATTATTAATTTGAAGTGAGTAATAATCACTGAGGATAGCGACCCCGTGTATTCATCCAATATAAGCACCGCCCCAAGAGACACTTATATATGGATATTCATTCGCGTATTCAAACTACAATAATGGATATTCATACGCCACTTTTTTGTAACTTGCGCTTTTTCATCATCATCACAAGTTTTCAGTACATGATCGTATATGTTTTGATGTACATCTTAGTTTTTTAGTACATCATCGTATATGTTTAGTACATGATCGTAAGTTTTTTAGTACATGAACGTATAAAATTAGATCATCATTAACATCATCATATGTTGTGGTCCTTTTCGCGTTCCATAACAAACCAGGGCATGCAACTATATGTACAAGATACCTCTCAGGTCCCAATTGATTCACCTGGGTAAAGAGCAGTGGATGTAAATTTCTCGGTTTAATTGCTCTGCCCTATTAAGTTCCAATCAGTTTAGCAGGGTACTGCAACTTACCTTGGTTAAATCACTTTGCTTGTATGAATAAATTAAAAATAAAAAAAAATCAGTTTGTCTTCTATGGTGTGACTCAAATCTTACTTTTCTGAAATGCCAGATATTTTACTGAGTAACATGCAAATGTCTAACAACAGTATTCGAAAATTTTTCCAAAGACCAGTTTAGACGAATAAGAGCCAACTATATACACAAGAATTTTAGAACTATTCATAGAAAGCAGAAAACAGAAAAGAACCTAAACTTTGAGAGGCATTGATATTAATTTCCATTATTTGATAGATTTCCTTGGAGTTCTATCAGAAGAAGAAGAACAGGTGGCCTTTTCCTGATGAGAGCATTCCTTGGGAAGTTTGGACTTTGAAGATTAACGTCATATCGCTGTCTAACGAGCAAGGTAAGTGAAGGCAAATGCTCTTCATTTTATCATTGTTTGTCCAACTAGTCTAAATGATTCATAATGGTGAGAACATTCATTGAGAAGCATGAGCTCTTATTCTTATTTTCATATTATTTTTTTACTTTCCTGTTTTAATTTTTGTGGGTAAATTTGACCGACTTGCTCAAACTAAAAGTACACCTTGACTGAGAACAGGTTAATATATACTCTGATGTCTGGTAGTTGTTATATGTTTATCATTGTGAAGGTATACAAGATTCTTGTAGTGAAGAAGATGATGGAGCGAAGAGACTCTTGTTTGTGTACTGTAAAAGATCATTGCATATTCATGAAGGAGATATCTATTGAACCATACTGTACATGCTTGTAGACATTTATTCTGAGCAGGGTCAAGGAGGATGGGGAGTGATGTTGGGGCACAAACAGTTAAAGGAGGGGCAACTTGTAAATTTCTGTCACTAGTGTAGATATTATTCACATTTTACAAGGCATTGCTGCAATAGTGTGGCACTGTAGTCAGCATGGGGAGGGAGGGGTACTGTAGGATGTGTGCCCCGGCCTCGCTAACAAAATTTGCTGTTCATAGAACCAATATGTTAGGTGTGGTTGCCAGGGACAACCAGAGGAAAGTGGAAACCTTTTCAATATAACTCTAAATAAGTATATACTATTACTGATGAGGAGAACATGATTGACCACACACAAAAGCCTATTTTAATTGACATATGACCTCACTGTTTGTTTTGTGTTTGTTTCTTACAGAGAGGCAGGCATACAGGGAAAAGCTTGGAGAAATCCTAAATGGGTCAATCCATGCCAAATCAACAGTGGCCTCCACGTCGACCCCCTCAGAATCGCCTGAAATTGATATGGTGTCTTGCCATATGTCTCAAAGGATGAAATTGGGAAAAAAAAATGTTGAAAACTTTTTGGTTGCTAGGATACGGCCCCGCCTAGCAACCAAATCCAGATTGCATTTTAAGAGCCCTAAATTTGTGTCAAGTTTGGAGGCATATTTTGCATAAATGTAAAGTATTTTATGTCTGATATTGCAGATATTGTGGAAGACATGTGGCCAGTCTTCGAAAACTTACATATGAATGACAATCTTCATGAATATAACATCAGTCATCTCCTCCTTGCCACTCAAATAGATAACCAACCTTTCCAATTAAGTACAAAATATGTCTCCT
>JAIPMN010020826.1:0-14913 GCA_020650975.1 Apostichopus californicus | reverse complement strand
TCTTCCTACCTTTGAAATGCCACTGCACCATATTAAACATTTTCATGATTAAGATTGATACCTATGACAAAGATTTAGCATATTTAGAAAATACTAATTGATTCTCAATTGGTTTATATTTTGTTTTGTTTAATTGTAATCTCTTTGTGACTTTCTTCCTTACTGATTTTCTTCCTATCATTGGGCTATTCTTCTCTTGCTTATCTTCGTGAAGATACGTATTACGATGCGTACTTCGATATGTTGTACATGGGGCAAGGAATTTAAGCCAGTGAGACTAAAAAGAAGCCAGAGGTTAAAAAGCTTAAACAACAGTTTGGAGCAGAAAGATATTCTCTTTCGATGCAATAAACAATGAGTAATCCTCAGTTGCACCTGTCTCAATTTTTTTTATCTTAAATACTTGTGTGGCTTTCTCTCATATTCACAACTAAGCGTGTGAGTTAACGAATCCTTCCCTTCGTGATCTTCCTACTTTGTGAATTCATTTTCAGTCTTAACTAAATTTGGTTATTTGTTTCTCTTGTCAATTTGCTTATATTCTTTTGTCACTGAACCAATAAGTCACTCCAAGATTAATGTATGTCGCCCAGTTACAGAGTTGTTGACAATTGACAATTCATAATCATGGACGTTAAAATATGAATCTAAGAGACTAACTTCGGTCAGCTTGCGGCTTTGATAGGCCAATGATGGCTTCTTTGCGAGTTCCTGCTTGCAGGAGGATCTAAAATACATACAATACATACTATAAGCTGTTCTAGCTGATGATCTGTTGCATATATACTTTTTCTTCTTCTATACTAACATGTCAGTTTGATTCTTAAAGAAGATCCTTCTAGGATCTTAACACCAGGGGAGTTTGATACATTTACATAAACTAGCAGTTCATACCAGAGTCCTCAACAGGTAATTGAGAACTGCCTTATTGTATCCTTTAATTTTTCTTTCATTTCTCAAAAACAAATGATATTACAAAACATGGCAGGGTGGCCATGACAGAATAAGACATGGGTGACGATTAATTCATTCCCTGCTTCTTCTAAGAATTAAATCTGCATTTTGACAGGTTGTCTGGGATGAATCTCTTCTACAGAAAAATCTGTCAATTTCTTTCTATAGTGGCAACAATAAAATCCCTCGTGGACAAATTACGATTCGAAACGGCCAAGTAACAAACTTTGTTTGTGTTTCTTTCAGTTTTCAAATCTGTTTCAAATCTGGCTGAAAATCACCCTCATTTTTGCAAGAGGAAAAATGCCATAAATTATCACAAAACCACATCCTAGTCACAGTACAGAAACTTTCATCCCTGGGCTTTGTAAGCTGCCATCTATGTTGTCAGATTATAGATTTTATTTGAGATTTGTTAACGTTTTTGATGACTGAGCAAAATAGCTCGAGGTGATGGTTGATAGTGATCTGCTTGAACAAAAGCCATGCAAGATGGTATCAGTAAATAGAAACTGGAGAATCTCTCCAAAGAACTATGCAAAGTTGAAGTTTGTAATTTACTTTATTTATTTTAAATAACCTTACTATATAACCAGGCTATTATAAAGAGGAGAGCTTTCAGAATAAAATATCAACCTGTTTCTAATGTCACCAGACTTTTGGGGTATAAACAATCATTGCTATCGGGAGATTTCTCATCCCTAGGACTAATTTTGTTTAGATTTTAGCCTGCCTCGAGAACTCAGTCAATTGCAAATGTGAGTCTCTTTACATATTATTGTTTTTATTGCTTCCTTAAGTTTGTGATGATAGAAGACAGGCCAAAAAAAAATATCCCTTTCAAAAATATGTCTATGCTGATATGAATATTCAGAAGTTAATGAGCGTTTATTATGTGATAAACAAGGCAAAAAACACATGTACTGGAGAAAACTTCTTGAGAATACAAACAATTTGGAATTTAAAAAGAAAAGCAAAAAGGGAATCCCTATAGTAATAAACTCCTTAATCCTTTTTTTAGACCATGGCAACTTTATGAATTTTGGATAAGAGTTAATTTGAAGGCTTAACAGGCAATCAAATCAGTACTGCGAGTTCTTTACTGGAATAACAGACATTTCGATGACATGTTAGTACACTGACATATATAGCACATACATAGCACAACGTTATTGAATATGTAAATCTAGGTTAACTGCTGAACAACTGTCTTTCCCAGAGATCAGTGAATCGGATGAAGAGGCGGTAATTTTGTTGTGAAATCCCAAATTTTCATCTCAAAATCTTTAGATGTAGAGATTCTAGTGAAAATTAGTCAAATTTTAATGTACCATAGTCCAAGTGTGTAGTTTTCCAATGCAATTAATCACATTATTTACACAATACAATGTGGTCTGTTGTTAGAACAAATAACGTTATTGTACTGAGCTGTTGAGAAAAACAATACTGAGACATACTTACTCTTAGCTTTGTCTTTCTTGTACTGGTCCATCAGCTTTGTTGTATAACCAGTGCTGGAATAGAAAACCAAGGCAAAGAAAAACTTTCAAGTACTCTTTCAACATTCAAATATTTATGATGGTTAAAAAACATTTCATAGTTAAATATAGGCAAGGCGCAAGCCCTGGAGCAGTGTGCGGTCTGCAGGCCGGATTTCTAAGGCCGATGAAAAGATCTTCAAAATCCAATTAATGTCGAATGTATCAGAACAATGCTTTCGTCCAACCATTACATCAAATGAAACAATGAATTTCACTGAATGGCTAAAAAAGAAAATATAAAAATTATGTATACTTTGGACAGTTTTTGCATATTGTGATACCAAAGATAAAGACAGATGATGGGTTAGTAGGACTTGTAGTAATAATCATAATAATTATAATAATCAGGGTTTTTACAACGCTTAAGCGACCATGATTGTGGGAGAAGCCGGCAAGGGCTTTTGGATTACAACTTTCATGTGGGGTGGCTTTCAATTCAACATTTTAACTCAAATTTGGAATCTTTTCAATTTAGACAATCATTTTCAGATGAGAAAACCGTAGCTAGCTCCCATATAATGTGATACTTTTATCTTTCTTATGGGAGAATAGGAACATCTATACGTGATGAGGTCCATGGACTGGGCGCAACTTATCAGCATGGCCCACCAAAGTTACCTTATGACATGATAACACACTTGCCAGACCTTTGCCCAGCTGCAAAAATTCCACCAAATTCTTGCAAGACATCATACTTTTCCAGCAAATCAGACCAGGAATATATCAAAATAAAATAAAACTGTTAGCAAACTGCTTATCCACTAGAGAGCCTGTGTAGGAGAATGTGTCAAAGTAAGTTGGCCTGACGTTTCGATCCTAGCAGGATCTTCTTCAGAGGCTTTATGACAAGTAACAGTAACAGAAGGGACAAAAACACGCACAGAATACAGACAGGTTTCTTCTCTCCATCCCTTGTCTACTAATCCTCTTTCATGTATCTCATTGTGTTCACCGTGCTAATTAACCTGTCTGTATTCTGTGCATGTTTTTGTCCCTTCTGTTACTGTTCCTTGTCATTTAGCCTTTGAAGAAGATCCTGCTAGGATCGAAACGTCAGGCCAACTTACTTTTACACAGGAATATATCAGTAACAAACCAGTAACCTGACCGGATCATTTCTTCATGATTGATGTTCAACTCTGTGTAATAAACTATGTTTTACATATTTACCGAGCAGTTCATCCATGGTCGACAACGCTGATTAGAATATCGCATACTGGCAGGCCAATCAAGACTGGGAGCAATTCATTTTTTTCTTTGTGTTTGCTCAGAGACGGGAAATTACCATGGAAATGGTCACAGTTGTTTTGAAAAATCTCTTCCCATTGTTGTTATAGATTTTGGTGATATGAAACCCTTCCCTACTGATTTCCATCAAATGCCGTGATAGCACTTTAGATTCGCTCCTGTTTCTGCATTGCTGCATGTTCCTTGGGGAGGAAACCTCTGATCAGTTATTTTAATCTTTTTTTTTCTCGGGGAAATAGTAAAAATGATAGTAAGATGAATGTAATAAATCTGTTCTTCTAAGAAGCCATGGCAACTACCTATGAACCCAGGAAGGGGCCTTGGCTATCTGGTTTTTGGACCTATAAATCCCTTAACGCCGATTACAATTACTTCAATTTACATGGGGTATACAAGTTTGAAGTTAGAGCGGAGTCTGACCCCTTTAATGTTTTGAAATTAAAAAAGACCTTATAAAGACCACAACAGGGATAATCCTGTTATTTTGAAAATTGCCTCTTCCACACCGCCAGACTTTAAAGACAGGTTATTTTTGTTTTTATAAACTCTCCAGCTAAAACTTGTTTAAAAATAAAACATCAAGGTTCTAGAAGAAAAAAAAAAACATTGTTTACATTTGCAGCATTGCAATGTTGAAAGTTTATGAATGTTGTTTATTATGAAATCCTGCAAAGGAAATTTTGACGCTCCAATAAATCGAATTCCTATAGATCTTTCTGTATACATTTCCTCGCAAATTCGCACCGTATCTTTGTGACTGTACATTGGTGCTATTGGTACAACTACTTAACCATCCCCCATCTGATGGACCAGAGGGAACAAGAGGGTAAAAAGTACTAAACCAGAGGAAAAAGAGAAAAGGAAAACAAATTATTACCAGTACATACAGCAAATACTTGTACAAAATACCAAAACATCACTAATGCAAGATGAAAAGTATCTCACTCACCACCTCAATGCATCTTCTAGAAAGAGTTCCTCTACGTCAAACAATTTTCCAGGGACTATAGGAAAAAGAAAGAAAGAAAGAAAGAAAATAAAAACTGAAATTTAAATTCAAGATAACTATACCATCAATAAAATTTAGCCAAACTGAACCACACTTCTCTAAAATCCCTTCGAGCAAAACGATCAGAATTCACGATTGCATTATCTCAGGAAACCTTATTCCACAACTTGACATTTCGAGAAGTTTTATTATATAATATCTACGCCTGTTCTTTGTACAGCTGACGCAAGTCTCGGGATACATTTATTAAACTTAAAAAGAACCCTGCAGGTTTTTTTCCTTTTTTTTCACGACCTGGCTAATCCAAAGTAAGCCAACACTTTAAATTGCAGTACACATGACATGAAGTTGCAATTATGCTACAAGCTATAAATTTAGTTTTCCATTTATGTTTCAAATAACTAACTGCCTTCAGCGTTGACTGTCATCATAATAATAGCAATTATGTTTATATGTGCGGTGGCTTTGTGTGTGTGTTTTTCTTCTTCTTCTTCTATATTTGTGGGTGGGTGGGTGGGTCGGTGGGTGGGTGGGTGGGGGTTTAAATTTACACCTATTGTGCTATTTAGTTTTCCATTTATGGTTGTTGTATATGTTAATTTTAAATAACTGCCTTCAATGTTGACTGTCATTCAATATAATAACTATTATAAAGTTGTTTGTGGGTCCTAGTGTGTGTATCTTATTTTTCCTCTTGTTTTTAGTGGAAGGGGGGCCGAGCAGGTTTAAATTGCCACCTCCTCTGTTTAAATTATTCTACACTAAAACTGTCAAGAACTCGATAAAACGGCATGACTGTCTACATTTAAATTTTCACCAAACGATTGAATACTTTACCAGAGCCCAGACACAAGTAAACTTCATGTTCCTGACATGAATAGAGCCCAAAGAAAGTAAAAGCAGAAACTAACCACAAAAACTTAATAAGATGTGATAGAATATATATAGAATGAAACTAACAGAGGATGCCCTCTGTCAGGTTATGAGGTAATTGTCCTGGCTTTGTCACCTTAACATCATAGTGCCATGACCTCACTGAAGTCTCACGGGTTTGCACCGACCCCTGACTCAACCCTCCTCCCAGTACCCCTACAGGCAGTGATTACGAATGATATATCCACAGATCATAATTTTATCCCTAAAAAGTCAGTCAACCCCAAGAAATAAACAAATTTTTTGTTGGTAGTGACTGACAATTTTGGCAAACTTCAATATGCACAAATGATCCTCCAGAGAGTTTCTTGCACTGGAAACTGAATACAAAACTTCAGCCCGAAGAAAATACAATAATTATTACAATAAGAATAGCTTGCGGGTTGCCAAAACCATATTTGTCAAGATACAAAACAAAAAATTTTTTTTGACCTCCATGGCAAATATGAGGACTTCAAAATGTTATCTTAGGCTATTCTTGATATGCACATAGCGGGTTAAAATTAAGAAAAGGAGCTTAAAGACTTCCTTGACATCATAGATTTAAGTTTTGAAAACCAATTCCACTTTTGTTTTGAGAACAAAGTAACATATTTCACCCATTTTCCCCATTACTCACTATAAAAAACATTAGTAAAAAAGCTAGAACTCAGCTTATATAATGTGCATAAATCAAAGTTTCATTTGCTTATTGTAAATTTAACAAATTAAAAGCAATAAGTGGGTGGGGGCAGTGTTTTGATAACTTCAAGTGTTGCTTTAGTTGCAATATACAGTACCACCAATAAGTAACTTGGTAAACCTTTTTTTTGCGCTCAGTGCATTTAACCGCGCTCTTTCTTTTGTTAAAACCGGCATTTAAATGCATTTAAATGCGGGTAATTGCGGGGAACTGTTTATCAGAGCGCAGATTCCGTCGGAAGGCTTCCCTAATTCTATTCATGCCCGCTAGAAGTGTGAAGTTCATTGTTACCGTCAGACGGTCAATGGCTGTAATCCTACTTAATTCCTTCCAATCCGGTAACAAAAGAATATCGATCGTCGCTGGTAGAAGGAAGACCAAAGGTTTATACTCGGTGTTAAGCATGTATCTTAAACTGTTTAAATTCAACATACAATACAAATGTCCGCGCAAAAATATGTGCGCAAAATAGTGGACCATTAAAACCCCCAAAAAAGGAATTCACATTTTACCTGTACGAGGAAAATCATTGGTACAGCAGGCTGTCGTCTGATGATTTGCATGCTACAGTACTGTATAACATTCTTACAATGTGCGTGAAACACTTGTTCTTAGTTAAACTTGGCAACTCGCCAAGAAACGATTGTCAGTGGAACGTCTTTACATAGCGAAACAGCGAACAATATCCAATTCACCGAGTCTTGTCTCGTATTCGTAAGCCTATGAACAGTACTCTATAAATCAGTGCAACGTTTCCTAGCCTTCAGTAATGTGCCTAAAGTCCACACAAAACAAGAGGCCTGATGTTACTACTAAAAATGATATGTTACCCCGAATTTCCCGAAAGGATAAAACACGAAGGAATAAAATAAACACGTATAAGAAAGGTTTTCCCCTTCAACACGAAACTATTCTCGTTTAAAACAAGTTTTACTCGCGCAGCACAGTACCATTCATAATTTGCATGTTACACCAAATTTACACTCGGCGTCCAGATGGCGGGAAAATGTAACATCATGTTCAATTTGTTGTGTCGTTCCCACGGTGCGATGAACTTGTTGTCAAGTTCGAATGTCGATGACCTACTTATGTTCTGTTACCAATGTCAGTGGGAATTATGTGTGTAAAAACTCGTGTTTTTCCACGTGTCATATATACATAGAAGTTTTACGTAAGCGGAGCGAATTTCTGGGAGGCTCGTTGATTGTGAGTAAGCACTTATCTAAGCATCAGTATTTGTGAAAAATATCGTAAGGTTTTTCAGATATTCTATTTGAATGTCCCCTCCATATAACTCTCTTTCTCCGTCCACTCAAAGCTCGACATTTACGCTAATTCTGTTAGGGGGAAATTATCGTAAATATCGAAATATCTCGATAACTTTTGAACTATTTATCGTGACGGTAAAAAGCCAATATCGCCCAGCACTACCTCCACACTATGAATAGCGTTGTATCGATCGGTTCACTCCCATTGTGTCGGTGGTGAATAGCGAGCGCGGGGAATTTGCGTTCCTTTATTTGGAGCGAGGTTAATTACAGTTAAGCTGCGTTTTGCGCTGAATCGCGCTAATCTTTACCAAGTTACTTATTGGCGGTACTGTTCTTCCAAAGGCAAACATTCAACAGAGATTAAATATGAAAGGGTCACAATGCCATTCAAGTTTAATACTGCGATAAATTTAGGCTAGCTGCATATTTTATGGAGAAAAAAACCCACCGTACATGTACACATAATTTAAATGGGGAAAACAAATGAAAATCATGTTTAATGCAGATTAAACCTGTTATGATACATGACAATTTTCAAATTTTGATTTAAATGGATAAAATGGAGTTGTGATCTATCTAGCACAGTTACCTACAAGATTATTCATAAGCTTCCTATGGTATACACAGACTTGGCAAGCCACAAGCTGGAGGCATAATTAATTTAGCATTAATTACAAATAATTTAGCATTAATTACTAATTTAGCATCAAATACTCAAGACAGGAGTTTGTTTGCATGCGGTATTGGCAGCTGGTACTAGAGTAAAACATAATTAGGGTTAACCTGATTACATGAAAATTTCTCACGAAAAAAGCAAATTTTAGTTCAAATTGAGATTACACATTGCATCCTACCGAATCATCTTTCATCTGCTAGATCTCACTAAATCCCTTTTTTTGTCCCACTAAATCCTTTCTTCCTACAGTATGCTACAAGTCCTCATTAAATGATGGCTTTAGGCAGAATTTCATTCATGATTTATCATAGTTCAAGATAACAAGCAAAATTGAGTGTAATAGTAATGTTTCTATGAAAACTGTTCCACTTTTCAATATAATTCATATTTAAAATACATATATATGCTTAATCTCTGGAAATGCTCCTTTAAATTGAGACTGAATTGATGATAAGTCTGCTATTCCTGAGTACATCCTCTTTCATGTTAACAACCAAAGTGTGTTCTTTTATAACTTCTTACGAACATGAGATCACTCTTGCATGATATTCAACACCTTGATGAAGTTGTATTGATATGTTGTAAAACTAAAGTACATACATGTGTGTTAGATTTAGTTGTCCAGTCGTTTTAATTGATGTCTCAGATGTTTAAAGGGTCATTTCTCTCAAGCTAAAAGTAGTATAGAAATACAACCTTGACAGAAAGCAGTATAGAATTGTGCAGCAGGTAAATCATACACCCTAGAACCTAAAAACTGAAGGCTACTATAAATCATTCCAAGTCCCTTTCCATATGTAGGAGTGTTAGCTCAGTGGTTAACGCCGGTGCCTTCCAATCATAAGGTCTCGAGTTTAAGTCACTCCAAGATTAATGTATGTCGTCCAGTTACAGAGTTGTTGACAATTGACAATTAATAATCATGGACGTTAAATATGAATCTAAGAGACTGACTTCGGTCAGCTTGCGGCTTTGATAAGCCAATGAGGCTTCTTCGCAAGATCCTGCTTGCAGGAGGATCTAAAATACATACATAGATACATACACGCATACAAACATACATACATACATATATATAGATACTACTGAGTCTTCTTTCATCCTACCACAGTCCACTTTCATGTACTAGACCCTTCTCAGTAGTCTTTCATCCATAACAGTTTCTTTCCTCTACTGCATCGTTTTTTGAATCATTTCTGCTTGTTTTCCAGAATTCCCACCCCTTTAATTTCACTTTTATATATCCTGATAATTCTGCCATCATTTTCCCTACCAGAGCACATTTCTCCTTTCCCTACCTGGTACAGTTTTCTATTTGCAGAATATGAGGGAGATTGCATATATAATACCAGCTAGGGCACTTACCGCATAGCAATGGTGCATTATTGAAGTAGCGTACAAAGAGCTCAATGTCCAGGGCTGCAGACATAAGAATCACATGTAGATGTGGATGCTTGGACAACAGCTCTCTGAGTTGAGTAAGCAGGAAGTCGCTGTACTGATCCCGTTCGTGTATCTCATCCTAGAATTTTATGTAAAAAAAAATTAAAAAAAGTTATTTCTAGACGTAGTCTGATGCAAAGATGTATCTCATCATACAGTCCAAAGTTTCCATTAAGGTCATCAGATGGAAGTGAGAAATACCTCAAAAGGTTCATAAATAGCTGTCGAAAAGCAAAGATAATTTTTGGCTTTAATGGAATTTGAGCCAGTGACCTCAGATTTAGTAGCTCCTTTTTTTTTTAAAGTTTGTTCATAATTTCCCAATCAGCTTACAATTGTTTCATTTACTTATAACTTCTGTCCAAAATGGTAGTATGATAAAAAGAACTTTTAATTTTGGTAAATTAATGACTTATGCATCACTGCAGAATAAGTTGAAGAAAACAGACAAGGGTTAATTTAGAAATAGTGGGCTCCATTGAGCAAGAAATTTAAATTGAATCAGAGGGATTTTTTTTCAACAGAATACTAATTAATGAGTACTATCATTTCATTAAACTTACCACAATAACATGGCTGATTGAACTCAGTGATGTGTCACCACTCATAAGGGTTCTTAGGAGCACACCATTGGTACAAAATGTGAGGAGTGTCTTGGGAGAGACCCTGCATGTGACAAACAATAGAAGTTTACTTGACATTATGCAACTTGACATTATGCAAATCATGTTTCAACGTATTTTATACACATTTGCATAGCAAAATAAAGACAAGATCAAAAAAGAACAAATGTCACATAAAGTATTGTTACTAAACATATATACATAGAAGCAATCTGATAAGAAATCATATAACACCGAACGATTTCATTTTTGTGGAGTTTTCACAAATGTAACTAAAAATTATTGTAAGTTAACGCAGGTGTGTCAAATTTATGGTTGTGTAAGGAATACAACAATCAATGGGATATTGTTGTCTGAGCCTTTTTCCTAACTTTGAGGGGGAAGGAAATTCCTCACAGTAGGTCATGTACGAAACCTTATGACACAAAACAGCATCCTACAGTAGATCCACGATCAACGATAAATATAAAATCATATAAAATCATATTAAAGCTGCAGGTTGCACTGACTCTGCGATACTGCACCGGTGAAGTGACAATAATAGATACCTGAATATATGTATATATTTGTGGCATTGTAATATTCCTCCATTAACTTGCACCAGGAATGATCGAAGAAGTCATTTAACCTTTCTACTTTTGCAAATTCATTGGTAGAACATTAACACAATATTTGTGGGACACAAAATTCAGAAGGTCAGTTGTAGTCAAATTTTTATAGTATTTATCCCATGCATAGTCTATAGCCCCTTTTATGGTTTATACCCTATTAAGGCCTAAATCCCTGTATGTTGTCTTGTTCCCACTACCATCTGCATTTCCCTGTATAGATTGAGACCTGTACAGTACATACAGTATCCAATCAAATCTTTTATTCAGAGTGACTCAAAGTTACAACGCAATGCAATCTTGCAGCTTTATCATCCCTGTAGACTAGAGGTGTTTTTTTTTCTTTCTTCAAATAATAAACAATAACAAAAGGTAAGAATATTACTAATATGGCAGTATTAATTATTCATACTGGATCACACTTAAGGGAATTGTTATTAGAACCACTGACCAGCCATAGATCCTTCAAGCCATGAATAATTTTAAATGCCCAAAAAAAATAACTTATCTTCTGTTACATCTCTATTCTACAGATCTTGAAATACCTTTTGAGTAGATTGAAGCACTTCTAGAAATGTGATTTATCACTTAGATATATGTGCATTTGCTTCAAACCACTTAGATATATCCAGTTATTTGAAGTATTGACATTCATTCAAGCAACAGAAAATGAAGAGCCTTCCAGAATGAAAAAAAAATAATGGAAAAGTACCCCCAAAAAACTTGGAGAAAAGTAGAATGTCTGGGAAGAAAGGTCGTTGAGGGATGTTCAAGGTGAGAAAGTACATCTCCAAGTATTTTCCCACCTTTTTTGGCCATCAAACATTTGATTTAAATCACAGGAAATCCATGAGGGGGGGGGGGTGTTAGAGGCTAAAAACATGCCCTATATTACGTATATATGTTCCAATGTCATTGTGGATCTAGAGCCTATAACCTGTCGAAATGTAATAAATGAGTTGACTGTATCCCTTCCACTGAATCTCTTATGCTGTTTGGCCAAATATAGATTCATTTATTTAGTTTAATGACAGTCAGAAAATAAAGTTTGACCTCATGGGCCTTTCACCATGACATTAATGTAGTCGAAACGTGAAAATTAATTCCACGTTTCAATTGAAATCCTTTTCAAAATAATGTGAAGAGAGACTTTATATACAACATCAATCAGTTACATTTAAATCCTGCAATTAACAATGTTCAGAGCATGAATTGAAAGTGGAAAAAAATTTACAAGGAAATTAAGAAACAGTTATTCTAATAATAAAGTACTTATCAGATGGAAGTGAAACTACAAAAGCTGAAAGCTGCTGGTGATGATTGCAAATGTTCTTTCAGTTTGTTAACTGAAATATAATTAATGGCGCAACAAAAGTACCTGCCAAAGGTCTCATGTTTTTTTCTTTTTTCCAAATCAAATGTGCAGCCATGCAGTATGCGGCCTATGTGAAGGTTGAAAAAAGTCATTCAAGTACAATATGTGCCAGCAGAACTTTGAAATATCAGAGCTTGTTCATGGCAGGATCTCTTTCAAATTCATATAAAAAAATATGATAGTCTACCCCACCCAACATCTGATGAACTTGAACAAACAGGTGAATCTGTTAGGAAGTACATTATGTGCTTTATATTTCTTTACTAATACCACAAAAAAGAAACTGATTAAAGCCTTAAAGTAAACTCAAGTAAAATTCAATGCTTTAAGAGAAGCATTGAGACATACTGCTAAACCAGTAGGAAGGCCCGTGACTACCTTGCTTGGAAAAATAAAGTCGCAATTTAAGGACGTTAACATTAACAATTTCGAGGAAAAATAAACTTCGCGCAAGATCCCGATACGTGGCGGAGGTTAATCACTGAGCATGTCGGATAGACGAGACTCAACTTACTACTACTACTATACCTAGACTGTACTTTATAGATTAGGGGGACTGTACTTGATATAGTATGGGGACTGCACTTTATAGAGTCGGGGACTGTACTTTATACAATAGGGGACTGTACTATATAGCGTAGGGGGTCGGTAATTTATAGAGGAGAATAATGTACTATATGTAGTAGGGGGACTGTACTTTATAGAGTAGGGGACTGTACTATATAGCGTAGGGGGTCGGTAATTTATAGAGTAGGAGACTGTGCTTTATAGAGTAGGAGGACTGTAATTATAGAGTAGAGGACTGTATTTTATAGAGCTGGGGGACTGTAATTTTTAGAGTATGGGGACTGTACTTTATAGTAGTGGGACTGTACTTTATAGAGTAGGGGAAATGTACTTTATTCAGTAGGGGACTGTACTATATATAGAGTAGGGGGTCGGTAATTTATAGAGTAGGAGACTGTAATTTATAGAGTAGGGCACTATACTTTATGTAGTATGGGGACTGTATTTTATAGAGAAGCGGGACTGTACTTTTTAGAGTCGGGGGACTGTACTTTATAGATTAGGGGACTGTTCTTTATAGCGTATGGGGACTGAACTTTATATAGTTGAAGACTTTCCTTTATAGAGTAGGGGGACTGTAATGTATAGAGCATGTGGACTGTAATTTATAGTAGGGGGACTGTACTTTATAGAATAGGGGGACTGTACTTTATAGAGTAGGGGGAATGTATATCAGTAGGGGACTGTACTATATAGAGTAGGGGGACTGTATTTTATATTCATAAATGCCCAAGCCAACTTTCTGTATACTGGACCAGTCTCGAATGCGATTCGAGACTGGTCGAGCATTTAGAGAGGAGAATTGCTTCAGGATCGAAATGTAAGACAAACACTGGTTTGTTGCCGTGGCAATCATGAAGTCATAATTAATAGAAATGAAGACATGGTGTAACGTTGCCATGAGTATATGCAAATATGTTTATGGGCAAAGAAATGTTCCAAATTGCAAAAGAATACTGTACAGTATATATAGCCTACTTGCAATTAGTTACAGCAGTAGTACTGTATATGTTTTCACACACACTGAGTCTCAATACACACTGTACGTACTTCTTAAATCTTCCAGCTAAATACTTCGAGTAACATGAATGACTTAGGGATTAATTTTGAGCTTAATTTTGAGCTAGAGTCAATGTCAGCAACCTTATCGAGGTGCTTCAACAAAGAACCGAAGCGTAAGCGTCCAATGTTGACACTAACAGAAGAAACCTTGTCGCTAAGCCTAACAATAACGTTAGCACTGCTACTACTACTGGCAGTAACGACATGACTGACCAGGGACTAGGCCTAGCGATCTTTCAGACTCGCAATAACACTGCGGTTACTACAAGTACAAACCTGTCGAACAATGGGGCTCGGAACCTCTTCAAAAACTGCTCATTCTCAGTAAACGTTTATTTGAACGGTTCATCTACCGACCAGGGATAGACGAGTTCTACTCAAAAGAATGTTAGCAACAGGCAACGTTGGTAGCCTAACTGTTGTAGCGTTTACGGACTTTCCAGAACACACACAACTTAGCTTCTGTTTATTGCGCAATTTGACCTGGTAGGTCAAAAAAACGTTTTAAAATGTTATCTTTAGAAATTTGTTCATCTGTTCTTATTTAATTTGCATTTCCCTCCATTTTTTAGTGTTTGAATTGATTAAACTACAAAAATTTAAGACCAAACGACACTGCTTCATTCGTATTTTTTTGACTCTTAATGTTCGTCGGAAGAAAATGCTGTTTAAAATGAGGTGACTATTACGTCATTCAGGAAAAAGATCAAGGGAGGCATAAGGAGAATTAAATACAGATCAGCAAAAATTAGCGAAAAAATGCCGTTTTCTAACATTTGTGCGGGTCATTTATGAATGGGGATAAATACGAGGGGAACCGGTCTTAAATTTGATTTGAGACCTCTGATGACGTCATCGAGAAGGGCAGCGGACCTCGGCTATCGCCTCGGTCCGCTCAGCCTCCTCGATGACGTCATCATC
>JAIPMN010020823.1:0-11536 GCA_020650975.1 Apostichopus californicus | reverse complement strand
TACGACAAACATCCCGGTCTTATGTCTCGTAGATTTTAGACATTGAGGTTGAGCGAGGCATGGAGTCAGAATGTACGAAAAAAGCCTAGAAAACTTTGGTTTGATAACATTTACTACAAAACGTCTCCTTTTTTTGTTGTCTTTTTGCAGCAGATCTCTGCAAAATACACTTCTGGTCTCACAGATTTAACATTTTAGCAATCTGCTGGCAAGATTGTCAGATGATGATGATGACTTCTGGAAGTTTGATTTGCATTCAAACCTGTCCGAGGAGCCTGAAATTGAAGATACAGCAAACTATTCTCTTACCCAAGAAGCACGGCTGTACACAAGAGAAAAAGGACAAGACCACATCTCTTCCACAGGTTATTGTCTTCTTTATTTTGTAACATCTCTCCTCCACAGTTGTCACAGCAACGACAGCAGCAGAAGATGGTACCAATGCAAGGTACCAAAAGGGCCAGAAGCAATCCCAAAATGAAAAACACAGGTATGGCCACAAATGCAGTACCAAATGTGGAAAAGTTCTGAAAAAGTAGACAAATACAAACTTTAATTATAAATCAGCAGAGAGGTAAATATTCCAAAAACTCACCTGGTTTGGATATTTACAAGTGATAAACTTAACAGCTGTCTCCTCACGAGACACTGCAGTTGACACGGCAGAGCGCAGACCTCGTGAACAGACAGTGAAGTACTGAGATCACTATATAACAGATCACTATATAACAGATCACTATATAACAGATCACTACTGTATATAACAGATCAATTATAACAGATCACCATATAACAGATCACCATATAACAGATCACTATATAACAGATCAGACGGATTACTTAGAGTGACATGGTGATTGAATTAGCGATGAAAAACATGAAAAAGGAAGGTAAAAGAAAAAAGAACTTTAGAATATCAATTTAATTTAGCTCACTATATAATATATAAGCAGGTTAAGGTTTCCGAATAAGGATCAAGAATTGGGGCAAGGGCTATTCTTTAAGGGCAAATTGAACATTGCCTTTGAGTTTCGTTTCATTGGCAGCCCTGGTACCGCAGCAAGTTTCCAGCTTTATAAAGGACCAATGCAATTATCAAAATTTTGATAGGGCAGCAAGGCAGTTTATAGAAACGTTAGAAAACGGGGAACGGATCATCAGAACATTCGTAATAACTGTATGTATGAACGCTTTCGGTAGCTGATCAACAGCTATTTTCTGGACATGACATTGCTGGTGTTTGCCAGGAATTTGGGAGATAATAATGGGGATAATAATGGAGATTAACATATCATTTTGATCTAAGTTATGTTAGGATGATTAATATTAGGATGTTTCAACAAAATTTTAAGCCCATGCCCCCAGACCTTCCCCCCCCCCCCAGGATATGATCCAATGTCACAAATCAGTTACGGTATGTTACACGAGAAATGCCAGGGGGCAACGCCGTCTATCCTCATAGGATATGGTGTACTAGAGCAGTTTATTCTTCCAATGCTCATATTTCTCATAATGCTCATAAAATACCCATCACACAAGGAGTTGAAATATCTGAGGTCTCGCTGTAAAGGCTTAACATATATATGAAACATGTAAGTTTTACATGCCAGATGCAAATTCCAGCATGCACTTTACACTAATTACAGACTGAAGGCTTACAAGATCTCCAGAGTAACCCACAACCGACCCGCAAATACTAGCTAGTCAAATCCCACATCTCGCTCATGAGCTGCCATGTAACAAATTTGAAAAGTTCACACAGCATGCGTGTATGTTACTTTACAAAGTTACCATAAAGTTATACATTATTACAGCAAATTATAACATGTGCATGCCACCATGTTGCATAAAGTAGGTCTCAAAATTCCATTTTTTTTCCCTCAAAAGATTGCCCAATCCAGGTATAGAAAGATTTCTATTTTGTCTCCCCCACTGCTCCGACTAAAGTATTCCTGTGGCCCTCAAAAAAAAGAATAAAAGTTGAGAACCCCAGCTGCTTATATGACAAAACATTCGGTCTCATTGAAAACTAGACATTCACCACAGTACTACTCTGTACAAGAAAGCTTATACTTGTGAATGAAAATGTTAACATTTGGTGAAAGTAGCTAGGATATTAAAGGAAATTATTCTAAAGGAATTAATATTCATGACATCAACTCAATTCCATGTTACCATGGGAATTAGACATCATAGAGAGATACATGTATGTGATTCCAGTTTGGGTTTAGGTTAACAAGCTTTATGTTTAGTATATCTTTCTCGGAAGTATGTTTTCTTAACTCATCTTTAATACATGGATTTAGATTTGGTGTTTAAACACTATTAATTAGCCATAATATGTATACTTTAAAGAAAATAACATCCTTCAGTATTTCACTAGATAAACTTTGACTTTTTAGAAATACATATCCTGGACGTATCCTATTAATCACCAATTACCCATATGGAATCATTTATATTGCTTACCTTGGTTACCTTGATAAACGGTGTTGTAATGAAATTTGATAAAAAGAAGTTTTGAGACATTTACCTCGTTAAGATAGCCTTGTGGGTTCTGCTGGAATGCATCTGTGTCAATATCTATTGTAAAGAAAATAAACCAAAACTTGAAACAAATTTATTGAAACTGTTGCAATTATTTTCATAATCATCCATAATATCCATCTCTTTGATAAGCTTACTACTATTTGCACCTGGTTTATATTCAGTTCCATGTTCTCGACCATCACACTCGTTAGTTTTCAGTTTCATTAAAACTAACGAGTTTGATAAATTATAACAACGTTAGCCACCTTTAGCATGGCCCACAAGAGCTTCCTCGTGTTTTAATTCAGACGCTGAAACGTCTATGTTGGGTGTGAAAATAAAGAAAGAAAGAAAGAGAGAAAAAAAAACATGGAGAATGGAGACAGGTATAAGAGAGGAGTATAAGCTAAAATAAATTGCAAATGTGCATAAGGTTGGATTTCACATTTGCCTCCAAACGTACAACATTCCGACAGTTTATTAGATCTAAGTAAGTAGTCTGAAATCAGTAACTAAAGATTGGATAACTCACGAGTAACTGATCTGTTATAACTTATTGCATCGCATAATGCTATACCGCAAAATGGCCAGATTGCCATACAGTTGTGTTATGGGTATGATTAGCGGTGCCCTACCCAAAATTTTGTTGTTTGTTTTGGCGTTCAATAGCACGTTTAGTGGGCGGAGCCCCAGCTATTGAATAACATGTGCCTTAACGTTACAACAACGCAAAACTAAACTGTTTTTCCTCTCTCTGTCTCACAGGTAAGATGATGCTTAATTCCCTTTCATGTGAATGTGAAAGTATTACTAGGTTGTTGATTAAATATTTGTCGTTATTAAAAGTGTTTCATTGTGACGGATGGTCTAGATTTGCCATCGATACAAGAGAGTTAATATTCGTTATAAATGAGACCGTCAGGTTAGCATGTAGGATACGTCTGTGTTATCTTAGGCCTACGTATATTCGCATAACAATTGTTTGTCGTTAAAGTTCGATTAGTGGTACAAAATCATAATTTACACGAGTCATATCAGTACAAAAGTGATTTATTTCTTGATGTTGTTAATAATAGTATATCATATCTATCAGGATGCCGTAGATGTGACATTTTAGGTAATTTCTCTGTACGTAATGTTGCTCAGTGACCTAACGTTATGAATAGGCTACAGCGTGTACATTGGGTCGTTAGAACTGTCATGAGGGGTGACGTCATTGCTTAGGAACAAAAGTAGGGGATTCCCCGAGATGATCCAGATAGAAGTATTTACAGCCCGCAAGATTGATTGTATTGTTATGTATTGAATTATTAGACAGATTGAGCAGGTTTCAGTTTATTATTTTAAGAACTAGAAGTAGCCTTTGTTTATGCCATGATGAAAATCCATTCAGATGCCTTATCCAAATATGCAGTTAGGTTTAAAGTGAGACTGCATAGTTATTGTTTTATTATATTCGTGATTGAATTACATGTGCCTTAACGTTACAACAAGCAAAACTAAACTGTTTTTCCTCTCTCCGTCTCACAGTTTTAAGGTAACTTGGTGGGCTGGTGCTTGGGTCCCTGCGGCCATTGAGATTGAGAGATCCGGGTCTTAACAGTTGGAGAAATGTATAAGTTTTATACAAAGGAACCCTAGTTTATTTACCAGAGACAAATATACAGTCGGCCATCAAAACTGAACCCCTAATTATTCCTCTGTTTACTACAAGGGAGCAATTGTACACCACGCACTATTACTTCCGACCAAAATGTACCTAGCTTGGGAGATTTATGAAAGACATTTACACCCATCTCCTTGCTATACGTATGCACTCCGATCTACTTACTTACAGTATTGTAGCTAACAACCAGCATTTTGGCACTATAAGCAGGATATAATTTATCCAGTATCGTATCACAAAATGGTCATATTGCGTGCTATACAAGTGGAAAGATGTAAACAGCAGTACTTTAACACAGAAAACAATAGTTTACAACCAGAAAAAATTCCAGAGCCTGCAAAGCTGGAACACGAAATAGGAACACTAAATTATTCCCTGCTTAGATGCCTCCCCCCACCCCCCCCCCCACCCCCTCCGCCCCAACCCCCACTGATGACCTGCCTCAGATCAGTAGTCTGCAGTAACACTGATGACGTCGTTTTAGTTAGTATTTTCAGCTTTTTCGTACACTTTACCTTCAAGGGCAGTTGCCAATCTTCCTGGAGCCACTAGTCTGATAAAACCTGTTGCTATGTTACCGAAAAATGCAGATCTTGTTGGTTCAAAGTCATCTTGTGCTTGATATTCGCAGAACGGTTCAAAGTCTGTGAACACTAACTTTCCGTCCGCTCCCTTCTCGACCCTAGCGGCTGTCTGCGTTAAGACGCATTTCATAAAGGCACCGAACAGTAACCAAGACAACAGTCTTCTCCCCATTGTGGTGAAAATCTTCTTTTAAGTTCTGAAAAAGAGGATTGGAAAGCTATATTAAAAGGCATTGAAGACTTGCCCAAACCGCGTGCGGCCATCTGAAAAAGTTAACTTTCTCTTGCTTGCAAGTGACATTTTGTTCGTGTCGCTACAAAATGCAGACAGTAATGAAACGTGATACCTTGTTGTCTTTAGCTGGACCTGAGATGTCCATTGCTGTATCGTTTATACAATGTACGTGCTGTGGGTATATTGACCGCAGCTGTATGTACTGACTGTACACTAGTGTCTAAATACCGACGGTAGCAAGCTGTGTGTGTATTTTCTGGGATCGATGGTGGTGTCTAACACTTCTGTTACACCTCATTCGAAACTAGGTCAGATTACCGGCATTAGACGTTTCTTTTTGCGCGAGTCTTCACACCCTTTAAAGGACATTGCAAACGTACAAACTGCCATACCTTGGTACACGGCTTACGTAAGATAGAAACTTTGACATATATAATCCTTTTATAAATACTGATTCTTCAAAGGCTGAATGACAAGTAACAGTAACAGAAGGGACAAAAACACGCACAGAATACAGACAGGTTAATGAGCATGGTAAACACAAAGAGATAGATGTAAGGGGATTAGTAGACAACTTGGGGATGGAGAGAAGAAAGAAAGAAACCAACAGGGGAAGAGGAGAGGTAGGAGATAAACAGTAGAGGGAACAAAGAGAGGATTAAGGGAAGGGGGTAGGGAATAAACTGGAGAAGGACAAAGGAGAAATAAAAAAACCACGCTCAGGGGGAAATTAAGAGGAAGACAGTGAGGAAATTCTGCAGTTTCAATTTACTGCTTTATTATCATTGTGACATACAACAAATATCTGTTCAACTATTTACAGAAAGAATGTTCTCAATTGATTATGTTTAGAAACTTCACATCTTGGATCAGTCTCATAATCTCCCTGGAGATACACTCTCGGCCGATGTAAAACCAAAGACACTTGGCATCTGGACTCTGGTCTGGACTGACATATAGCATTTATAACATTTGAGCCTCACACATGTTAGCATTATTGTTCCATATGTTAGCTGTACTATTCCAATACATTAGCTGTACTATTCCAAAATGTACTATGCCATATGTTAGCCTGAAATAAATCACATATGTTATCATGTATGTACAAACTCTCATACTGTTAACAAGGACACACAGTGAGCAAGGTCAGATACTTACAACCTTGGCAACATCACTCAATACATTAGCTCCATGATTAGACCAGGGAGTTGTTATGGAAAAGAAGTGTGTGGGTAACAAGATCTATCTGAAAAATAGATGTTATACAGATAATACCAAATATATGTCTGCTATGTGTTGTTCCATAACAACTCCCTGATGAGACCATAAATAAGCTTGATTATACTGCTACTGTGTAATTGGCAGACAGTCTGGTGAACCATGGAGCTATATAGCTCCATGGGTGAACTCTACACCTGTTACCACCCAGTGAAAGGACTTGTATTCTGGTACACACCTTGGCTTTGAGGATATAAGTGGTGTGTGACCATCAATTTGAGGATGTCCTCAAATTTTAAAATTGGGGGTTTGGACTCAAAGTGACCTCAGAAAGCTCCTGTATCAGTATGGGGGATGTCCTCAATTTGTCACCATCAGACATAAATTTGGCTGAACTGTGTGTATGGTAGAAAACCCTGTTACCATGGAAGAGCACCCTCCCTCAGTACTCGAATTGACATCCTCGAATTGTTAAATGTTTATGTCGTTAACATGTACATCCTTAAATTGTCACTTCATGAAACTGTGTATGCATTGCCTTTTAATTGGCTGTTGTATTTATCCTCAGTAATATTATCAAAAGAGCAGTATTTTCAAACTTGTAGCCTACATGTATTTTAAAAAACAATTGCAAAAACAATTGCATTGACTTCTTTTTCATTTTCTGTATTGGTTAAAAATGGCTGCTTACTGCAAAACAAATTCAAAACCAGTTACCATATTTTTTATCCCTACACCATTATATTGAGTATTCCAGGATAATATTTAATCTGAGTTTTCTCAAAGACTCTAGCATTGCTTCACAAACCTACAGATGAAGTTATCATGAGTATTTCACGATATGCCATTTGTTTTCAGGGCTGCAGAGTCATCGGTTTCTGTTTGAGATGACACAAGAACTTCCTTCTATCGTAATGATTTGTCAAATTTATGAGTGAATATTCTTAGATTGTTTGTGATAATTAGACTCTGTGAGACATATTACCATTGTTATGTTTTGCAATGCAGTATTAGCTGCAGATAAAGTACTAGACAATAAGCTAAGGGTAGTATTTTTAATTAACATTCAATAACGGGAATTTTCCCTTGTTTTACCTTTTCTCCAATTAAAATCATACATGCCATTTGAATCTTGGTGGCCACTTGAATCTTAAACTGGGTTGTCCTAGCTGCTGGCCAGTTGTCAAAAAAGTTAAGTGCAAACTTTAGAAATATTGATTTTCTTACAACTTTCTACCATTTTTATTGCTGACAGCCATAGAGACCGTCAACATAACTAGCGATATTGTTTCCACAAACTTTAGCGAATTATTAAGCCATATCTCCAGATCGAGATACCATTGATGTAGTTGTATGACTGAAATGATCTACAGATAATATATGCGTGTGAGGAGGGGAGAGGGGTCGATAGGTAGACCTGCAAATGGGACTCTGCACATGATTTTTCAGGGTTATTAATCAAGCCTTATGTGGTATTCCCCTGAACCATCAAAATCACCATGTAAGACCTTAAACTATGAAGTAATTTCCAATAGCTTTGTGACCATGTCTCAGTCTGTAGACCCCATATTAAGTAGAATGGCTGGTGTAATAGAAAGAACTAAAATAGAACTTTTAAAAGAAACCCATGGTAGGATTGATATATAAATCTGACTTACTTTGAGATCTGATCGTTGGCTCTTAAAACTGATGTCTTTACTATGCACGTTGTTTCAGACCACAGTAAACAGGTGGCTGCTATGGCGCGGAATGAAACTAAAGTTCCATGGGTCGCGAATAGCGACAAATAACAAGTCAACATGATGAATCGCTCTTTTCATAAACGAAACAAGGGCATATATAACAAACACCTTTTGAAATGAATATCTTTCTTTCTTTTCTTTCAAACAACCGAAACTGCTCAAAAGGACCAAAATTTCTTTCACATCCTTTGTACAGATGATTGAATTTGTTTGAAAACACACAAATCATAACAATCAATCAAAAGTACAGAGTTAACAACACTCCCATTACAGAGATTTTCATGCTGAAAATAGTCAATGATTTGTTTCCAAATTTGTTGTGATATGATTGTCTGATAGTCCCTAATACCATTGTCTGCAAACACTGTTGGATAGATCGTTCGATAATATCCATGAGGGTAGCTACACAATAATAGTCCGCATTCTGTGAGAGGAATCCAATTTAAAAGGTAAAAAGATGGCTTTGTCCTGCTACCTTCGCTAAGCACGAAATGTCAGCGTAAAGTTTATAATTAAACCTAACGTAACACAAAAACGTCACTTATGTAACATGTGGTTACTGGTAATACGTCAGTCCTCCTCACATATAATTCGCATGCGGGAAAAAGTTTAGATTAATATAATGTTCCACCTAGACAAATTATGAATGTAATTAACGGCCCTACGCCTTCCTTGATAAATGGTAGAAAATATCTCGCGCGGATCCAGTGGATTTAGGGAAAGAGATTACGAACAATTTACTTAAGATTGTTAATCTTCGTTCTTGTCAATTACTGCCTACTTTTTTAGCTATCTCAAAAGTGTGAAAGTGGTGGCACACTTTCAAAAAGATAATAAGATTGTGCTCTACACATCTATAGTGCTCAATGGACACAATGTATGTTGTTTGAATAATAATATTAATTATACTTATTTATATAACGCATTATACCGACGGTCTCGATGCATCTGCTTGTAACGTTACGGTCCGGTGTGAAGATAGCCAAGTTTGTACTATAGGCTATCATAATATGTGTGCACACAAATATCATAACAATAGGTGTTGTCGAAACATATATGACAAGAAGCACTCATTTTAGGAATATGTAGTTGAATTTGTTTCTAAGAATATCGTATATTTGAATTATTCTTTTGATCACAAAATGTTAGGAGTTGAGACAATTTATGAAACGTTGTTAGCAAGTACGAGGCTTTTTAGGGGCATGTTGTTGTGTCATTCAGATCAATACGTAATATTTTCATTTAAGGGCCTCAATTAAATCAGTTGAAAGTGCGGTATTTGGTATCTGAGAGGACGCAAACATATTTAAGACGTTGCGTCCCACGGACACAACTCTTAAAATCTTGGTAACAATACTGCTTCCAAAGTTTCTCTGGTAAAAAAATAGTTCTTTGCAGTTCTTTTGCAGTTCACTTAGGACCAGTATGTTTTTAATAGCATCACAGAGCACAGGCGGCCTTGATTAGTGCTTGGCAGTGAACTTGCATTATGTAGACAAAAAGTGCAATCAGCCGCATTTAAACGTGTTAAGTTCAACGTGATCATTGTAAACACGTTGGTAAATATAAAAGAAAAAATTGTGTGTATTAGCAAAGGCAATGGTGACATGAATAAACCAATTTTTGTATAGCTGTTACACACCGACTTGTCCCAAAGGAAACCAATATTCCTAAATAATACAAAGACAAGGAAATAAAAACTGGTTAAGTCAGTAACCCTGCTGAGAGAGGGGTGTCCTCCATTGCTGTAGTTACCATGTGTATTACTGTAAGTACACTATGTATATTAGATTCATATACGCACACAGTGTGTTTATACACAAAGCAATTGGAGGGGTCATCAAATTGAGGTGACGTGCCTGACAGAAATTTAGGTCCTCGAAATGATAGAGCCGTATGTGTGTGTGACACCTCGCTTTTAAACACGATATCTCAAGAAGGGAAGCTTAGACCAATCTCATATTTGGTGAGTAGGTGTCTCACATTGAGTAGCAGTAGCTTATTATTTTAAATGAAGTTCAAAGGTCATTTGGGGTCACCAGGGGCAAATTGTGAAAACCTTGAAATCATGAATTGATATCTGAAGAAGGTAAGCTAGGATCAATCTTGTATTTTGTGTGAACCACATTAATTAAAAGCCTACTTTTTTTTTTGGAGGTCAAAGGTCATTTGGAGCCACCAGAGGGCAAATTTTGGAAAC
Organism: Apostichopus californicus; assembly: GCA_020650975.1. Taxonomy (NCBI): domain Eukaryota; kingdom Metazoa; phylum Echinodermata; class Holothuroidea; order Aspidochirotida; family Stichopodidae; genus Apostichopus; species Apostichopus californicus. The sequence goes on along the minus strand of JAIPMN010020823.1, from coordinate 1,362 downwards.
CTTGTTTTATAATCTACCGTATCTCCCACCGACCATTCTGTTTGATAACATGTGCGTTACGCTTATGGGCATCTGTAGAATCCAATCAAGACTCACAGAAAAATCTGCATAGGCTGTCGCTCTGGTGCATGTTCTTGCTACACACATTGCATGCAAATAAAGTGTACTCGTTTTCCATCATATTTCAGGTTGAATGTAGTTTCGTTGGAGAAATAACCAGGCGCCGTTTATGAAACTTAACAAAAAATAAAACTGTTAGCAAACAAAAAGAGAATGTGTAAAAGTAAGTTGGCCTGACGTTTCAATTCTAGCAGGATCTTCTTCAGAGGCTAAATGACAAGTAACAGTAACAGAAGGGACAAAAACACACACAGAATACAGACAGGTTAATGAGCATGGTGAACACAAAGAGATAGATGTAAGGGGATTAGTAGACAAGGGATGGAGAGAAGAAAGAAAGAATCCAACAGGGGAAGAGGAGAGGGCTAGGAGATAAACAGTGGAGGGACAAAGAGAGGATTAAGGGAAGGGGGTAGGGAATATGAAACTTAACAGTAGTCTAGTTAGATCTTTTACTATGATCAAGCTCAATGCGAGTGTGTAAAACGGTCTTAGCTGTTTGGCAGTGTGTGCACGAGCTGTGCCTGGATCAGCTGTTGATCTCAAGTTGTGTAGTCTCTTCCACCAGTTTCAGCATAGGTATAGGCCTTAAAAGTACAACTTTCGTCACGTTTATGATTATGGGACGACTCGAACTCCTAAATTATTTCTTAAGGCATTTTCCATCAGTCATAATTTGCAAAATATACAATTTAAGGAGTTTTGTGGCAAATTTGCTGTTATTGCTACTAGAATTTTTTGGAAGATCTATGCTCTTTAAAGTTAGATTTTCATTGTGCTCACATTGCCTATTGTTTTCACACACCAGTTTGCAGTTAAAGACAAGATAAATAATTGGAAAAAAGGAACGAATCAGGCTGATCGAGCAGCGGTTCAAAGTAGTAGTGAGATACTGTATAGGCTTAGGACTCATGCACACCTAGTTACCATATAGTATATATGCCTGGTGTATACTAGTGGAACCCTAATGTAACAGTTCTAAGCCAAGCTATCTTCGTAACTATTTTTGCAGATGTTTTATTTTTATTTGTTTGAGACACGACAGTAGGCCTAGCTGCTTATTTATGATTCTGAGAAATGTTTTACTTGTTCATAACTTACTTTTGGTGGGACATAATTTTCCAATGTGCATGATCACTTTCGGTGATCATGCACTGAAGAAGAGCTAGTTTTGCTCGAAAGCTCTGCAAAAACCAAACATTGGCTGTTTTACTTCCAATCACTTACCTAATTTAATTATTG
>JAIPMN010020820.1:0-16637 GCA_020650975.1 Apostichopus californicus | reverse complement strand
TATATATAAATACCAGCCTGGAATATGCAACGATCTTGTGTCTGCCTGACCAATAATGCTAAATGTGACTTCAAACTAGTGTCCTCTTCTCGACCATCCACCACTTTATCTATGTTACGATGGTCAGGTTGAGTAGGTTGTGGTGTTGGATTTGGACAATGTGCGGTCGCTTGACAGTTAATTCGCATCCCCAGAATCATCAAACAAACCACAAGGAGGACTGCCCTGTGTTTCTGCATTTTTTAGTCATTCCTATATTTATTCATGCTAATTTATATGTACAGCTGCATCTTTCCATCATACTGATCAAGCAAAACATGTCAAGAAGTTGCAGAGTAACCTAACTTATAACTGAGGGGGGGGGGGAGACTCCTGATTCTGTGGCCGGAGGTAACGTTCCCGATGCGTAATATTTTGACCATCGATGGCCATCGGGCAACGTAGCTGCGGTTGCGTCGATGATCTCTGTCCTGGCGTCTTTCTCTCCTCTCACGATTCTCCTGCCACGTTATGAATCTTAATGTAGGTTGTGTCCAGTGTGGGATGCCGAGGTAATTAATAAATCATACAATTTTAATAGCTCTGGGCCAAGTGACTAATTAGAATGAAACAGTGCAGATGAAAGTTGTTTTCTCGGCGTTAATTATATTTCATGGCGAAAGAAGAAAAGTACAACGAGACTGAATTGAATATGATGCAGGTACAGTAGGAACAGGTTCTTTAAAACTGTTGTCAGGTGCAGATATTATCAGTTTGGTCATGTGAAGTCACTGATTTGTACCAAAATAAGAAGAAAAGGTCTCCAGCTCTGTTCTTGGATTATGATTATGGATTAAGATATACAAGTGGATATTATTATCATCGCACCAGGCGCATAGCCATAGCCGCCCCCCCCCCCCTTGAGCATATTTTTTTGGTATGTTTTCATGATATCGCTAGTAATTTCAAAAGAGAAAATGCTAAGATGCAACTTAAAAGGCCTGGGAAGTGCCATTTCCAGCGATCTGGGAGGCATTTTCAGCCAAAATTTTCTTGTATGCTTCGAGCCAACTCATGGTGGCGCTACGCTTAGATAGTTTGCAATGCCGTATCTACGGCTCTGATAGTTTGCCTACAGTTTCACCCCTCCCTTGGCAATTTCCTCGCTACCCGTCTGCATCACACATGGTTTTCCCCTGACAGTTCAGTTCTCGAAATTAGGTACCAACATTTCTGATGTTTCGGATGATCCATGTTTCACCGCTCGTCCGAAGTCTGTCCCTCAGAGTAACGCATGTTAGGATAGCAAGTACCTTAGTTGGCCTATTTGTGATTTTTATTCTGGGTAGCAGTTATTGGACTTAGTTAGGCAACTGGAAGACTGGTTGGTATTTGCTATAACCGTGAACATTGCTCCTGGTTGAAAAGAGGGACCGTTACACCAGTTAGTGGCTGGAACCCACAACCGCCCACTGATGTTTCTGACATATCTTTAGACATATAATGGTAATAATATAATCATCCTTCTAGAGAATATGTACAGATTGCTTTATACAGACATTCCTGTTCCAAAGTCAAAACAAGATTCACAAATTCAATTATAATTCACTCTGTGTCTTATTTTGTTTCTATTTGAAAATGAGCATTTTCCAAAATCTATTCAAGCCAACAGAAGTAAAATTTAAGCACTCTTGCCCGCATGCAACCTACAACCAGGTCATCTGCACACCCCTGCTGCCCCTCTCCCATCCACCCTCTTTCTTTCTCACAAAGCGATCAAGAAAAAAACGTCTGATTCTTTCGATTGATTTGTTGTTTTTTTGATCGAGGAGGAGCGAGAGATACCACAAACACGATTCCACGGAATCGTACAATTTGTTTTACGGGGATTGGAATCCTAGCGTCATAGCCCCCCCCCCCCTGCATCCCTCAGCTAACAGGTGACAGGCCACCAAACTGATGGTTTTGAATTCCCGGTAGAATGGGTCCACGAACATATAGGTCATAAAAACCTGTTGGCTTTCTGTAGGTTTCGGTTTCCTTGGCTCACGGTTTTTGTTTTGTTGTGTTGTGAGAATATTACTCAGAGGGAGGTTGAAAGTCATAAATGTCCATTCCATTAATTTTGGAGACCATTTGGGAGGCTCAACATCTGTGGTAGAATTCCCTTTTCAAGGTGAAATAGATTTGGAATAGTTGGAGATGAAATAGGTCACAGGCTAACACTCTCGTCTTATTTCAGATACGGTAAGATTCTACCTTGTCTAGACACTGTTCTTTGTAATTTGAACTCTAGAGATGACACCAATATATCGTGGGGGGGGGGGGAGATATATTGATAGGTGTAGTACCTCTTTCCTAAACCCTTGTCCCTTGTCCAGTGTCTCCTTTTCCTTTTCTCAACCATTCTCGATATCAGTTGTGATTTTATTATTTAGTATATATAGCAGAAACTAGTCCACCCTACCCCTCACCCTTCACTCTCACCTAGTGCGAACCAGTGCATTTTGAGTTAGTGCTTTGCCATTATTTGATGAGTCTATATCTGTTGCATTCACATATCTGTCTCCTCTAGACAGCTGCAGGCTTATTATTCTGCATCTGCGCACCATCTGATTATAACTTTTAGCTACGGTATCCAGCGACAACTGCAACCCAGACGTGTCCATTGGTGGGAGGAAACTTGAGTCACCACTTCTACCGGACCTTAGCGATGATATCTTCAGACTTAGTTGCTTGCTACCTGCGACTGCAGATGGGGTGCATACAGTCTGTTGAGGGGTGTGATTGATAACTAATTTACTTCGCTCTTCGCTTACCTGTCTCCTCACAACCTTAGCACCTCGTTCTACCGTGCCTAGAATGAACTGGTAATCTTTTAACACTGTGCGCCCTCTATGACCGGCCCCTCCGGTCAATGCCCTACCTTCTCGTTCTACAATTCAAAGTGCCTGCACACTTTTTTTTCGAGTGGAATTTTTTGTCTTTAGATTTGTTTAATGCGTAGAGATATGATTTCAGAAACGACCTTCAATGCTTAGACTTCATTCGTCGTATCTAATTCTAATATCGTAAAAACCCATTGTGATTGTCTTAGCAGGCATATCTGTCTCAATTCTAGACACAAAATAGTGTAACCATTCTTCCGTCAAATTCCACTGTAAACTGTGTCAATAACAATAAACAACCAATTATCTTTTTTCTTTCATATTGTGCAAATAGTTCTAAGACATTTAGTAAACTACCTGGTGTTTAAAGTACAATAACTTGCTAGCTATCCTGGACTGGGTATTTTATCAATTTGTTCTGTGTTTACTACTCTCTTCCCATAGCTATCTCTTCATAGCAGTAATGGCTCAAACTTTTTGGGACCCATCAACCATTCCCCTCCCTCTCCCTTCCCCTCCCTGTTCCTTCCCCCTCCCTCCCCCTCCATTCTCTCCTTCCCCCGACCCCCATTTCTCACTTACTACTACTGGGCTAACAGTTCACAGCACGGCATGTTTCAACTGAGATGATTTGAAAATCAAACTATTAGTTCACACAGATTTGAATTGCTACATATAGCTGTTCAAATGTACAGTACCTTCCCTGTATGATTCTGACATTTTCAAATTTATTTCCAGACACTTGAGTGTGAACGAAGACAATTCATCTCTGTGTATATGAATAGTAAAAGGATTTTTGTACTTTGAACAATATTGAAGTTTTAAGCAAATTTAGCGGTAATTATACCAAATGATGATCATGTTCAGTTTAGGCAGTATTCCAAGGACAATGTGCAATGATACTGCTGTTACATACTGCATTGCAACATAGTATCTCTGCAATAGTCAAAAGTGTTGTATACCACTACTTTATCAGTATATGAAGATGCCACATTAGGTGAAACTGCTTTCCTATGTACAAGTGTTGTATACGACACTACATTACTATATTAGTGTATGATATACCACATAGTTGGAACTGCTTTCCCCTGTATAAGTGTTGTATACTATACTACACTACTTCATTGGTGTATGATATGCCACATAGTTGGAACTGCTTTCCTCTGTATATTGTTGTATACAACACGATACTACTTTATTAGTGTACGATATGCTATAGTTGGAACTGCTTTCCCCTGTATAAGTGTTGTATACAACACGACACTACTTTATTAGTGTATGATATGCTACATAATTGGAACTGCTTTCTTCTGTATAAGTGTTGTATACTACAATACTCTACTTTATTAGTGTATGATATGCCACATAGTTAGAACTGCTTTCCCCTGTATAAATGTTGAATACTACAATAAACTACTTTATTAGTGTATGCTATACAACATAATTGGAACTGCTTTCCCCTGTATAAGTGTTGTATACTACACTACTTTATTAGTGTATGATATGCCACATAATTGGAACTGCTTTCCCCTGTATACTGTAAGTGTTGTATACTACAATACACTACTTTATTAGTGTATGATATGCTACATAATTGGAACTGCTTTCTTCTGTATAAGTGTTGTATACTACAATACTCTACTTTATTAGTGTATGATATGCCACATAGTTGAAATGCGTTCCTCTGTATATTGTTGTATACAAAACTACAGTACTTTATCAGTATATGATATGCCACATACTTGGAACTGCTTTCCCCTGTATAAGACTAGTGTTGTTTCCGATCTCTTTCCATTCCACTACCATTTTATAAGTTATCACAGGTATTATCTGTTCTGCATAGTTTATGGTAAAGTCAGTGAGTTTTGATTGATGAATTATTGCAAGGAGATATATGTACCTGTTGTCCTCCTAGTCAACCGCTCGCTGACCCATGTGACACTATAAAAGTTGGCATGCTGGTTGGTACAAACCATAAAATGCATGCCCTTGGCTACCCCTCGGCCACCACCCATGCTTATATAGCAAAAGCATTGTTTTCTGAAGATTATTGTTGAACTCATTATTTTCTTAGAAACTGGATTATAATAATCCAGATGAGAGTTGTAACATGACATTGGAAATTGGTTTAAAGTGATGAACATTTTCAAGTCTGCCCTAGCATATGGGTGGCACGATAAATTCTTCCTTACCATGGAAGCGAATGGTTTCATCAGTATGTACTAGAATGACCAAAGAGGAAATGGTCATTTATGTTAAGACTATTTATACACACACCACCCACAGAGAATTCTGTTACAACAACAACAGCACAGTGTAGGTGTCATCGAGTCAATATGTCAGAGCGAAATGTATAGATCAGAACCTTAAAGAAAGCGGTAGTATATTTTGACAAAGTTTCAGCAATCATTGGTACGTTTGGAAATTTGTAAAATAACCTGACAATATCAAAAGTTAATGAAAAATTAATTTGGATGTATTTTATGTATGTATTTTAGATCCTCCTGCAAGCAGGAACTCGCGAAGAAGCCATCATTGGCTTATCAAAACCACAAGCTGACCGAAGTCAGTCTCTTAGATTCATATTTAACGTCCAAGATTATGAATTGTCAATTGTCAACAACTCTGTAACTGGACGACATACTTTAATCTTGGAGTGACTCGAACTGGGCACCTTATGATTAGAAGGCATCGGCGTTAACCACTGAGCTAACACTCCTATTATGCAAACTTGTTATATAACATGACAATATCAAATGAAAAATTAATATGCAAACTTTAATACTGCATGATAAAGCTATGAGTACTTAAATGATCCCAACAACTTAAATATAGACACTCTAACGCAGGAGTAACCTTGCACTTTTTAACTCGATTTGTGAATCAAATATAAGCTGAATAACAGCACTCATTATTCCAAACTGTTAAAGCTGTTTCGCATCACAGGATGTGATTATCATTTAAAAACATCCGTATTTGGCATTCAGTTGCTAATACGGATGAAAGGTACGAGTGTTTTTCTGTTTTTTTTTGTTTTTTTAAATTTCTTTATTTTATTTTCATCAAGAAGTAAAGCTTGTATTTTTATAAATGACAGACTGATGCAATTTCTGTATATATATACTCACCTTTCTGGAAAACATTTTACATTTTTCTATCATTGATAATTCATGAAGGAAAATAAGTGAGAATGTCAGCCAGTGGTGTTTAAGCAAAGGATGGAATAGTCTGGAAAGGTGATTATAGATGGTTCGTGCTCCCTCTGGTTCTATCCTTCCCCTGATGACATCACTAAGGGTCACTATACATATCAACAGGACCAAAAAAGTACTGGAATAATAAAAACCCTGAGGACTTTTCCTCACAGGCACAATCACTATGTCATCGGCAATCCCTCCCTGTCATCTAGCCCAGAACTCTAAGCACTGTTTATGCCACTACCCGTTGCCACAACACTACTAGCATGCTATATGATCTGTTTATACATAATTCAGTAAGATTTGTGGGTTCATTTGTGTATGATTTGAGATGTACTAGCATTAAGTGCATGCATGAGGCTCACCTGTAGTACTGAGGCATTGTGTTGTCTGATTAACTGTCTATATGCAGAACGAATCTTGCATTTTGTAGCTACCAGGTCTTTGAGGTTCCATCAAGTTGACACTCTGTCCTGGTTAGACTTGTAATGATTGATAAAAAGATGAGGAATTGTTTTAAAATGATCGAATTACATCTGCGGAGACACGCGGCTGTACGCTTCTTCTATGGGTCTATGGTGGGTGCATGGAGCCCATAGACAAACTTTTGAACAAGAGGTACAAGCTATCTAGAAGAATTTAATTAAACCCCTTCCCTGTGCTGTGGTATGAACCCAGCTAGGAGGTCTGTTTCCTCTTGACTATACACCCACAGTGCTCCCCTTGTGTAACCATAACCATTACTATACAAAGTGCACTAGTGACACATCTTCACAGTAAACCATGTGAGTCGTACCTGTTTACAATACTCTATCAAGCCATGGTGTACCCCTATATATATATCAGCACTGTGATAATGTTGTGTATATTGTTTTTATCGTGTAAGTTCCTCCACCTCTTCTTTCTGTTATCTCCCCTCCTCCTTTCCGCCCAGTGGCATCTCCGAGGGAGGCATATGGGAGATACACCCCCCTCCCCCCAAATGTATTTTAAAGACTTTATTTCCATCTTTTGTGGAAGACTGTACATGATGTTTGAGTACTATATGTAGCATTCATGTGTTACCTCTCAAATCTGCTAGAAAAGAGCAGCAATGGTCAGCTATGATCATGCTATAATTATTTCTTTCCCTGCCCTCGATGACGGCACCGATTAGACATTAAGTCATCATATATCACCAGTTTAAAATGTCCGGATTTAACAGTTTGAATGGGTTATGTAGAACCTCTACCAAATATAGCTATAGCTTTGGAAATTTCTAGCACGTTTAGCACGAGAAATGTTGATGCAGTACTATAAATGAGCTTGATACATTTAACATGCAATACTATATATGAGCTTTACATTTAACATGCAGTACTAAAAATGAGCTTTACATTTGACATGCAATACTAAAAATGAGCTTTACATTTGACATGCAATACTAAAAATGAGCTTTACATTTGACATGCAATTCTATAAATGAGCTTTACATTTGATATGCAATACTATAAATGAAATTTACATTTAACATGCATGCAATACTATAAATGAGCTTACATTTGATATGCAATACTATAAATGAGCTTTACATTTAACATGCAATAGTAAAAATGAGCTTTATATTTAACATGCAATACTATAAATGAGCTTTACATTTGATATGCAATAGTAAAAATGAGCTTTACATTTGACATGCAATACTATATAAATGAGCTTTAAATTTAACATGCAATACTATAAATTTATGAGCTTTATATTTGTAGTGGCCATGGAAACTGATTAGGTTTTTTGATGACATCATCCTGGGGAAAATTGATTTAGGCTGTGTGATTGGTGTTAAGATGACCCAATGGGATTAAGGAGTTTTAAAAAAGCAAAATAGAAATGTTCGTATTCATATCTCGAGAATAATCAACCTTTGTAAAAAATGGAGACCATGAGTTCCACATGTGTGATCGGTTGAGAGCCTCAGTGTTAACAGGCACAATGTTTGTCAGCTACTATACCATCCCCCTAGGTAACCCCTTTCCCTGAGTAACCCCTTTTCAGTGGGTAACCCCTTTCCCTGGGTAACCCCTTTCCCTGTGTAACCCCTTTTCCATGGGTTACCCCTCTTTCCTGGCTAATCCCTCTCTGGTAGATGTAATTCTGTCTCCTCTCTTTATAATCTGCCGTCAACTTTTATATAATTTTTTCAGACATCCCCAACAGAGCTGGCTTTTAGATAGTGAGTCCATTCCGTGACCGACAAACAGGGATTTTCTTTTACATGTTGGCAGAGAAGAGAAAGTCAGGTTGTCCAACAAGATTATAAATGAAAGGTCTCACTGTCATTCTTTCTCTATAAATACAGAGATTGTCCCATGGAGAACCCCAAGGATAGATTTGGTTGTCAGAAAGCAAAGGTGATCCTGTCTCCGACCACTTGACAAACCCCCTCGAAATTAGGCTCATTCTGCCCATTTCTTAGCAAGTCTGAGCAAATTTGACCATAGTTGACAGGTTCCTGTGTGTCCTCCCCCACTAGACATCAACATTTATCTTGAAAAAGCTTAAAAACAAAGTATGGATGAAATTGATAAAATCTTTGATTTATAACTTGACTTTGGGTTCCATTTATTGAACAAGTTTTCTGTGTCCAGCTCTGCAACCCCCCCACCCCCCCCCATGTACAAGCTCTGTTTCCTTTAGGGTCTTGTTGTTCCATAAATTAATTTTTGTCAGTTATAAGAGATGAAATCATTTTGACCAAATTTGTCCATATTTTTCAAGGTTATAAGATGATAAAAAAAGGTTTTTTGGGGTTACTTTTCTTACACTGCGGGCAAGCAACCAGTGGTCAGTCTTATCCCGATGGCAAATATAGACCTAATTTTGTCGACCTCCATGGCTTTCACCTTAAACCATCCAAGGAATTGGAGTAATTGTGTAAACTGTTTTGTGGGTGAAGTTTTAAGACCGATAATTTTCTTTCAAAAAAAAAACCTGTGGTGATTTATGGACCAAATCGAGGGGGCATATCTGGAAACCTTTTGTCAACCATGCCGTCAAAATCTGGAATGCTCGGTGACCAAAGAACAGAGGGAGGAAAGACCACAAGGGGAGTAGGGGTCAGTCTCATAATTCAGATATCAAATCTGGTTCCACGATCTTTGAAAGAAAAATCGGTCATTCACTACTATACCAGCTTGCCACAGTTTGGCAGTTGCATTCAACCGGTGCCTTTACACACCACCACCCTGTAGACAACAATTAGTATGTCTTATTAAAGTCTGGACTGACCGACGACCATGAAGGGAAAGTTATTTGTGGGGAGGATTGTGTTACCCACTGGATAATACTCTGGAGATCATGTGGTCATATTTTGATTGGCTCTCCTCAGGGATTAAAACAAAAGGGGGGGGGGAGGGGTGGGACTTTCAGATTTGCTAGTATCTAGTCTAAAAAGAATTCTACAAACCCAGTGGATATAAATGTTTCTGTTCCTAGGTTCGGACCCTTTCCCATCCTAGCTGATAACATCTAACCGGCTTTTAATTGTCATTTAATATCCATATCGATACATCCTGTTTAATGAGCGATCGGATTCCTTCGTTCCGAGAGAAGGCAACCACAGCTTTAAACGTCAATAGTGTATAGACCCCAAGAAATGTTAGCAGTACAGTCAAAAACGGCAACTTATGATCCAACTTTTCAGCAAGCATTTTTTCTCCCAATTTTTTTTCTCACTGAGACATTGAATTGTTTTATATAAGCAATTGTTGATGTCTGGAAATAATGTGGAATTGTGATCTATTCTGCAATTGTTACAATGGAGATCATGTGGGCTATCATATAACCTTTCACTGACCACATGTCCACATCCAGCTATACAGAATCTCTGTACACTGTACATGTATAGGATATGTATCATAGAGTGATTACCATGAAGGTGTACAGCTTCCACGTACCCTATGCATACCCTGTCATATTGAACGCTGAGTTAGTGAGCTAAGGTGTCCCTGTCATAGTGACCCCCTTTCATAGCGATCCCTGTCAAATTGTCACAGTGACCACTGTCAAAATCATCCCGGTCATATTGACCCTCTGTTGTAGCCATTCCTGGCTTAGTAAACAATGCCACAGTGGCCCCTGTCATAGTGAATGCTGTCATAGTGTCATAGCCCTCTCTGACCTAGCCATTCCTGTCATAGTGACCCTCTGTCATAGCCATATATTCATAGTGAATGATGTCATGGGGACCCTGTCATAGCCCTCTCTGTCCTAGTGAACACTGCCATAGTGACCCCTGTCTAAGCCATCCCTGTCATATTGACCCTCTGTCATAGCCATATATTCATAGTGAATGCTGTCATGGTGACCCTGTCATAGCCCCCTCTCTGTCCTAGTGAATACTGCTACAGTGTCCCAGTCATAGTGATCCCTGTCGTAGTGACCCCCTGTCATCGTTGACAGGCAGTAGCAACAAGGAGTTACCATTTTTCCATCTCATTTAGGTCAAATCTCTGTCTTCCCACCTTGCGGGCTCCTCTTGCCTTGGGTGGTAGTGATATGGGTCACTGATGATGAACTCTATAAACTATCTTTCAATGGCTTTATTCTAACCAAATTATATCTTCCAATTTTCATGTCACTCTGTCTCTTTTGACACTCTGTTAGGGACATGGAATGTTTGAGGAAAATCCAGTAAAAAATGTGCTATTTTAAGAACAAAAATTCGACCTTAGTTAGACGTGTATAGCACTACACAATATCTAGACCAACTGAAATCTGGTTTGATTTTAACATTACCAATTTAACTATATCCTCCTGTTTTCACCTGTTCATTATTCTGTGGTGATTAGAAGTAGGTTAACAAATGTCTACCAGCGATTAAATAGGCCTTAATGTTTTCAATCCTCCTGAGATTTTTATTTAACAAGAGACAATCAAATATTTCCTATGTTGCTCATTGGACTTTCCTCTACATTTCTACTTGAATTGTCTCACTACTTTTATCTGGGTTATTATCATCTTCAATCTCTCCAAACATCATTTACTATCTCAAACCAAAAAGGCCCTGTCTCCTACCTCTACCCTCCCTACCCCATTCTTATCCCCTTCCTATCCCCTCCCAATCTTCTAATTGCCAAAAATTGGGTCAAAAATATTTCAAAAAACTTTTGTCACAGTTAAAATGAACAGTACAGTAGTGTATCCAAACTACTGATTAATTCTTTGAAGTGAAATGAACCTAGAATTACCTCCTTGACGTTTGTTTTATGATCTTCCAATAGATAATCCTTCTCTAGTGTACTCTGGTATCCTGTTATGTGCTCCTCCCTTGGGTCCAATCCTCCCTCTAGCTAAAAATAGATGGATGCAATAATCCCTGGGAATCACATAAAAACATGATGAATGATGCCAGTGAGATAAATTGAAACTTGATTTGTAGTGGCTATTAAACAATATGCAATAAGTGCTAGCTTTTTTTCCCCCTAGTCTGCTATTAAAATTAATGTGTATAGAAGATGCACATGTTAACCTCTATTGATCGAAATATGATGAAATAGTAAAGCTGTGGTTTGAAACTCAGTTTATGATGTGAAATAATTGATTGTTTTGTAGAAATGTTGTAGGATTCCTGTTGGAAATACAACTTTGATGTTCCCCATTCTCTGTCTCACCTTTGGTATAACTAAGTTAGTGTTGTGAATAGCTTCTCATAATATTAAAGCTATTGTGCTATATACAGCTCTATATGCCAATACTGGAGTTAATAACAGAAGCCTAGCAGACTCTTGTAAATTTTTGCAGTTTTTCATGTCAATGTTAAACTTTTGAAATATGATATCAATCATTGTTTTTCTTCCTCCTGCTAATCATTCATCTCTTGATAAATGTAAAAGTATCCTCTGTGGTCATTATCCACTACATACCTTGTGACCTCTTGTTTACTATGGTTAACCTTGTTGATTTTTGATCTCTCAGAAATATAAGGATTGAATGGTTTCCCTCATAGGGTCAAACATCTCCCCCCCTTATCTTAGGTCAACAACACCCCTTAGAGGGAGGAGCCCTTATCGTAACCCGTTATCAGTGTTTGGGTAAGTTTGGGGGACATTTCTGTCTGCCTCTCCTTTTCAATCGTCTCTCCGTGACATTCTGTCATTCAGACCCGGCGCAGTAGTACGCTCGGATACATATCAGCCTTCTGGCTCATAAAGCGGCACCCTGTCTGACCGCTTTCTATATCGAAGGTCGTGTGAGTTCCTCACGGTTCGACGTCCGGAGCAGCGTCACAGGTGAATTCTGAGAGCGACTAGAAAGAGTCGAGAATGTAGTTCAGGTATCGCCGAAGGGACTCGGGTAGTACAGCAGCCAGTAAGCCTCTGCGTGTGTGTGGCAGGGGGTCAGACAATAATTATTATCGTATTTATCTCATTTGTTGGTGGAAAAAAACTTGATCCTAAAAAATATTGGACGGGGCATTTTTGAATTGTAAGAAGGGAGGGGAGCTAAGGAAAGATTTGTTGTCAGGGAAATTTTTTTTTTTTTTTTTTGGTTAAATAGCTAGGGGCTGACTGTTTTGAAATAAGACATTATACCACTTTCAAGTTGACTTTTCATGTCAATTTTTTGGGAGGGACCATTCAAGAATAACAGATGTTATTGGGGTGATAAAGGTTCAGCCGGGGTATAAAGCCCTCTAGCGGACTGGATGACAATGACCGATGAGGAGGTGGCCGGTCATCTGTTGTAAGATGACGCTTATTCTACAATGGCTATCGCTACATTCAGTTCAATCTTGAAAAAGATCTTTTGGAAATTTTTTCAAAGCCTGAAAACCAGAAAGCAACATTTTTTGTTAGCAATGAAGGCTCGGATAAAATAATAATACAATGTGACGTGTGAGAAAGAATTAATATCTTTCAAAAAAATAAAAAAAAGAGGGAGAAAACTGCATATTCTTTTTTCTTGGCAATTTGGAGTTTAATTGGCATATTTCCTCGCCCTCTTTCCATTCTCTCATCTCAATCCTCTCCTTTCTCTCCCATCTGTCCCTATTTCCCTTTCCATTCCTCCTCCTCCTCCTCCTCCTCCTCCTCCTCCTCCTCCTCCTCCTCCTCCTCCTCTCAATAGCCAACCTTTCCCGGGTCTCACAACCCTCACAAACGTTTAATAAATGTTGTCAACCAAATACCCATAAAAGTGTCCTGTCCCTGTAGCTTACCCCCCTCAGTTCCTCTGTTAATACTACTGTGTAGTACTACGTATCTGCCTCATCTCTAACATTTATGAAAATCTAAAGGATATGTTATCATGTCCTATGTCAGACAAATTTGGTGGAGTTTCCTTCTCATAAATCTAAGTTAATTAAAATGCACTTTTTTTTGGGGGGGCGGGAGTTTTCTAAATATTCCCGATATTAAATGCTGCTGTTTTTGTGCTACCTATTTTGACTGTGTACGTAGCTATTTCTAATATTTTTCGTTTATATACATTAATGCATATTTTGCTTGCACGTGACTGCTTGTTTCGTTGTTTCTACCTCCATAATAGAAACATTTAATTACCCCTAATTGACACCCTTTTTGTCACGTACTAGGTTGGAGACATGGCACAGTTTAAGGCGCTCTTAGTTATATGTTGTATGCAAGTAAGTAGAAATCTTGAATCATGGTAGTAAAACTAGGAATTGAAAGAGAAGAAACTAGAACTTGTTCAGTAGTTGAAAAGTAGGAACCTCGGAACAACCTTTATGTTAGATTTGGATGGTAATAAAACTAGTTAGGTGTGAATATGTATCAGAAAAACTGCTGTTTGCTATTAATACCAGGGCTTCTGGTTTCGAGCTATTTAAAGCATTGATAATATCAACACTATTGTCACACTTTTATACATTTTTCGATAGGAAATTGTTTGGGCATTGGATCATAGATATCCCATAATAACGGCATGGATAAGCCTCAACACCCCTCACCCGCCTCCCCCACTCCACACCCTCCCACTCCCCACTTGATTTGCCTAATTCTTTTCTGTAATGATTTTGATGAAACTTTAAGTGTAACAGATTTTTTTTCATCGGCTAACTTATCTTCCCTCGAATGTAAATTTAGACCATCATGCAAGCATGCTAGCAACAGCTTGTGACAAATTCAGGTCAAGATGCAGTTGTATAAAATTGTGATGAATTCTGGTTAAGGTGACAATTTAGAGCAAAGAGAGGTGGTGTGATAAGGAAGGAGATGGGAGGAGGGGGGGGGGAGAGGGGAAGGAGGAGAAAGGCAAGGGGATGGCAAGAAAGAGGGTAGGCAGTACTGTTGCATTTGATGAATGTTAAATACTGCTTATAGAAAAATGGATTCATGGGATTTTATATCAAAGATGACAAAAGAAAATCAAAAATATAAAGCAGTCCTCCATTCATCTTCGTTTCTTTTCTAGCTCTTAAAGGTCAGCTGCATTTTAAGAAAAAAAAAAATGCTCAAACTTTGTCTCCAAAAATACATCTTTCTTTTGCTGAGACTTCAGTGGCTTTTAAACTCTGAATAAAGTTTGGGTCAACCTACTTTCCTTTGCCTGCGCTAGCTTTTGTCCGGGTTTTTTTTATTCCGGGCATTCCAAAGTTTTTATTGGAGGGGTGTGGAAATATCTGCTAATGAACCTGGCTGCTTACATATCAGATAAATTACTGCCCAGCAGGAGCCTACCAATAAAAAACACTGTAGAACCTCCTACTCAATTTATTGACGGAGAAAAAGCTCGCCGAAAAAAATGCCACCAGGAACCGTGTAGAGCTGTAGGTTATTGTGAAGCACAGCCACGATGGGGCTTTATTGTCCGTATCGGAGTATCGGGCGGGTTTTTGGGCAATGCCCAGACTAAAATAGTTCAGAGGTGAGGCTGTTCAAGACCAGCTGTGTAAAGGCTTCTGCCCTGCAAACAAAATATCACAGAACTCTCCTGTCGTCACTTTGAAAATAAAACCGAAGAAATAATCAGTTATCTTTATGGCCAAGTTAGTCGGCCACTTGGGGAAGGGGGGGGGGAGGGTCAGTCACAAGTTATAGTTGGTCTTAGAGGTTTATGGGGAGGTATTTGCATTGATTTGCATAAATTTACGATAAGTACTTGGCAATAAACTGTCATAAGAGAAATGGGTTCATTTAACTTGTTAAAAGCAGTGATCAATTGCCCAAGGCTGTTTTTAGCCATAAGGTCGGGGTTTAAATGTCATGATGTATCTCCTTGGTGGGGGGGGGTGAGGGGGGGGTTAAATCTGGACAAGAAACAATAAGAAATCTCTTTATAGTAACATGGTGTTACCCTGTAAAAGTTAACAGCATATTACATATGTCAATGTCAATATGGGAAAGACTTTTATGTTCTGGCTTTCAATAATATATATTATTAAAAACAATATATAAAAAAAACATGACCCTTTGTAAAATCTCTCAAAATAAGACTACTTTTGATTAAATGAATTTTTTTTTTAAATTCATTGGCATTTTATGTTGACAAATATACAATAGAATTTATTTGCACATTTTCCAACAATCATATTCAATCAATTATCCCGAGAAACGTGTATTGATTGTGATTGGTACAGTATGTTATGAGCTTTGCAATGTAGTAATTATCACATTATAGCCTTTAATAGAGCTGCCTTTTTGCATCCATTAAGCACATTCCTGCGATAATTTGTGGATGACTTTATATCAGTTTTCGAGTTGGTTGGATTGTTTGGTGTTTTTTCTTTGAGGCTGTGTGACACACTAACACTGGTATAACACTGGTGCTGATATTGCTGAGATAAGAGGCCATCTTCAAATATTGTACAGTAGATAAGTGGATAAGTTTTGAAATTTTCTAGTTTACATGGTATGAGTACTGAATGTGTACAAATGTCTGGGAATGTGATGATCCCGTCCATCTTATATTTTGGGTGAAAAATCAAGGAAAAAGGCATGGCTTGATGAGTTGCAATCGTTATTTGAGAAATACTGAGTACTAGGTTTGGTATTACACTAGCTATATCTACGGTGCAACATTGTAACTTCGTCGAGTTAGATGGGGAGGGGAAGGGTAGGGAGGGGGGGGGTGGGGGTGGGGTTGTTGTGGGTATTCAGTTATGTTGCCCCATTTTATGATACGTATGCAGGGAATTCAGTGTTTTCCACTTTCCAAATCAGTTCTAAGGATTGTGAAGCAAAATGACTGCTTTTACATCTTTGTATATCAATTTGTCTACTTTGCATAATATTTTACTATGCAATCTTACATTTGTATATCAGTTTGTCTACTTTGCAAAATATTTTACTATGCAATCTAACACGTGTGTAGCAGTTTGTCTACTTTGCATACTATTTTACTATGCAATCTTACACGTGTGTAGCAGTTTGTCTACTTTGCATACTATTTTACTATGCAATCTTACATTTGTATATCAGTTTGTCTACTTTGCATAGTATTTTGCTATGCAATCTTGCATTTGTGAAGCAGTTTGTCTACTTTGCAAAATATTTTACTATGCAATCTAACACGTGTGTAGCAGTTTGTCTACTTTGCATACTATTTTACTATGCAATCTTACACGTGTGTAGCAGTT
>JAIPMN010020819.1:0-11119 GCA_020650975.1 Apostichopus californicus | reverse complement strand
TATGTTATGAGCTTTGCAATGTAGTAATTATCACATTATAGCCTTTAATAGAGCTGCCTTTTTGCATCCATTAAGCACATTCCTGCGATAATTTGTGGATGACTTTATATCAGTTTTCGAGTTGGTTGGATTGTTTGGTGTTTTTTCTTTGAGGCTGTGTGACACACTAACACTGGTATCACACTGGTGTTGATATTGCTGAGATAAGAGGCCATCTTCAAATTTTGTACAGTAAATAAGTGGACAAGTTTTGAAATTTTCTAGTTTACATGGTATTATGAATACTGAATGTGTAAAAATGTCTGGGAATGTGGTGATACACAAGCCCAGTCCATCCTATATTTTGGGTGAAAAAATCAAGGAAAGTGGCAAGGCTTGATGAGTTGCAATCTTTATTTGAGAAATACTGAGTACTAGGTTTGGTATGACACTAGCTATATCAAACGGGGCAACATTGTAACTTCGTTGAGTTAGATGGGGAGGGCAAGGGTGGGGAAGGAGGGGGAGGTGGGGGGTGTGGGGGAGATGTTGGTATTCAGTTATGTTGCCCCATTTTATGATACATATGCAAGGAATTGAGTGTTTTCCACTTTCCACATCAGTTCTAAGGATTGTGAAGCACAAAAAGACAGCTTTTACATCTCTGTATATCAATTTGTCTACTTTGCATAATATTTTACTATGCAATCTTACATTTGTGAAGCAGTTTGTGTAATTTGCATAATATTTTACTATGCAATCTTACATTTGTATATCAGTTTGCATAATATTTTACTATGCAATCTTACATTTGTGTAGAAATGTTCTACTTTGCATAGTATTTTGCTATACAATCTTACAAAAGTTGTATATCAGTTTGTCTACTTTGCATAATATTTTTACTATGCAATCTTGCATTTGTGAAGCAGTTTGTGTAATTTGCATAATATTTTACTGTGTAATCTTACATTTGTATATCAGTTTGTCTTCTTTGCATAATATTTTACTATGCAATCTTACATTTGTATATCAGTTTATCTACTTTACATAGTATTTTACTATACAATCTTGCCTTTGTATATCAGTTTGTCTACTTTCCATGGCCTTTTTGCTTTGCTACTTCATATAAATTACTCCCCCTTGGTATGCTAAAGATGACACATAGTAATAACCTTTTGAACCCAACACAAAAATACTGAGCTCGCTCTAACTGTGTATCTTGGGGTGATGGGATTTCACTAATATTTAGTTTTATTTGGTTATGTAATTTACTACTGTTTGCGAATAAATTCCCAATATCTGGCAGGAGCTGCAACTGTTTCTTTTGGGAAATTGTTTTGGCAATAGTTATCTTATAGGTCTGGAGAGCAAGCTTTGTTTAGAAGCCGATTTGAACCCTCCTCTAAGAGTCAATCCCATAAAGAGAAATAAAAATTTAGAAAAACGGAGTTGAGGAAAAGGTCGGATTGCCATGATAATTCTCTAATCGTTGTGCAAATAGATGTCCTACTGGCTAAATACTTTTTAAAGCACTGTCACATATTTATTGTTGAAAAGAACAAATAAGGTGTCGAAATTGCAAAGTTAAAAATTGATTGATGTGTCTGGCGATAGTGTGTTGTTCAGACAGCTTTTTGGGATGCTAGTGTCAATGATTTTGCTAAATAAATTTAGCTTGTAAGTTTAGATAAATTGAATTATGTTATATTTAATAGCCTGTAATGTTTGACATTGTTACAGTTATATTCAACTCCTGAAATGGTTTGCCAAGTTGCCAGAGAAATGGATGTTTGAGTATTTTTTATATTTTATTTTGTAGTTAAAGCAGCTGGATGTATCATTCTGTTTACCATTGTCATTTCTGAAAAATCGCATCAGAAAAAAAATGCTTCAACTTTTCAAAATATAGTACTACGTACTGGTAGTGCCTTACTTTGTTTTAATGTCACAACGGACGTTTAAAATATTCAGAAATGTCTCTCTTCTTATCAAAGCAAATATCAACAGTGACCTATGACCGTATTAAATAGATACGTTTATTACGCTCCTCGCTTACCTGTCTCCCCACAACCTTAGCACCCCCGTTCTACCGTGCCTAGGATCAACTGGTAACCTTTTAACACTGTTTCCCCCCCTCCCCCTCTATGACCTAGCCAGCCTAATGTGCATATAGGAATTGGGTCAAACCTGTTTGTGTCATCATTTAGGACGAGATGTGGGAATCTTCGTCGCCGAGTCCTTGCAGGATGTCGAATAAACGAGAAAAACGTCCGTCGCCTTCAAGAAGTTCTTCTTTTTCTTCTACTTTAAGGATGTATCGGATACATCTTGTACTTTTGCAGCAAACTTCCCTCAGAAGTGTAGTCTTACAAAATATCCTCCTGTCTTTGTACTTTTCATCATTCTCCCCCCCCCCCCGCACCCCTCCACTCTCATATTCTTGAATTTTTTGAATCAATTTTGACATCCCTCGAGTGGGGATGACATAAGAAATTTCCACGAGACTAGATAGTCGATGTAACGTTACACTTTTATTAACCAAAAGTGTCATTTTCTAGAAATTCTATTTTCGGTTAAGACCCAGTTATCGTTCATGCAACCCATTCCGCCGTTGATACGTATCGCCGAAGCCATTTAAGTACCTCTCCTGAGTGAATCTCTGGCTCCTTGAGATCTCATAGAAGGGTTCTTATCCCATTCTAGCTGAGTTCCCTAGAGGATGATTTCAACCCTACCATTTCTTTTATCCCCCATGAAATCTTTGAAATCCTTCCTTCGTACGTATCGCTGAGAGCGTTCTTTTTACTACTCCCTCATTAGCCTCCCGAACATCGCGGATTTTTCAAAACAACCAGAGAAACCTCTGCTCTCGGTTTAACTTCCTCTTTTGTATTTAATTTTTTTTTTGTATTATTTTTTTTTTATTTATCTTTTTCATACTTTTATGTAAAGCTACGAAAAAAATGACAATTTTTACGTATTTTATTCGATCGACGGTGGATGATTTGTAGACTGTTAAGATCCGTTACTTTTGCAGTTTACCACGATAGCACTTTATCAAAACTGATCCAGCCATTTTATCCCAATTAGAGACTTTTGCTGGTAGATTCTGCTAACTGGTGTCAGTGTCCTATTTGCCATCACCCCTATACCCCCTCCCTCCCCCCACCCCTTCCAAAGAAAGAAAAGCTCAAATAAGGATCAACATTATTTTGAAAAAATTTTCTACATTTTGTTGTCATTTTTACCCAATGTCTAAAATTCCACTCCTCCAGTCAATGCCCTTCCTTCTCATTCTACAGCCCAAAGTGCCTACATGGTTCGTTATTTTTTTTGTGGATTGTTATTTGACTTAATTCGATCGGAACGGTTCCTTCGGATCTTTGTTTGCCATTTTTGAGCAAGGTATCATTCATCTTTCTCTTGCTCACTGGCCCTTTCGTTTCTATTTATAGTTGTTTTTGGGCCAGATTGTTTACTGTTGTTTGTTGTTGTGATGTGTCGTTTGAAGGTTCAATAGTCTTCTGTGGGTTTGGTAGTTCTGAGTTGGGTTAGGTTCTGTTCTTCAAACTGATTTTTGAAAAAGATTAAAGAAAACTTTATTCACTACTGGCTACATTGCAGTGATGATGAATAATGGGTACCTTGACCATCCCCCCCTCAGTAGTTGCAAAAGTGTTCAGACACTGATGAACATTCCCATCCCTCAGATGGGAGGGTGGGCATTAAGTGCCAGCCCCCAGGGAGTACGAATGAGGGGGGGGCGGGGACCAGTGCACACCTGGCTCGTATAATTCTTTCGCGCTCATCGGATGAGAGAAGACTTGACATATTAGCCGGTGTTCATCCAAGGATCATCACTGTAGATAGTGTGTTTTTAAATGAGCTTTCTGTTAGCTTTAGTTTGTAACCCTTGGGAAATAGTCAACTTAACCTTGAGCAGACACTGTTGAGGGTTCACATCCTGATGTGCTAATTTCTGTTCAGGTGAGGATGCGTGATTCTGGTGATTCAGAGCTCTGTTGAATTAGTAGCATGTGGTCCTCTATACCCATTAATATTACCTGACAAACAATTAATTGTTTTTACTATTAATTGTGATTCATCATCCTGTAATTCCCTCGTCAGTGTCCTATTTCCCTACTTTCTTGTTGATGTATGTCAAGTTTGTATCTAACGATTGCTCTGTTCAAATGTTTTAAAACAAAAGGAAAAAAACAAAAGGAGAAAGACAAAAGAAAAGAAAGGAAAAAAATGTGTAAATTTTGCCTCATAACTTCCTTAAGCATTTTTGCATTTATCTTGGGGTAAATTGTCGATAATATTTGATGCCAAGATCTCGAACAATGCAGTTCACAAAAAATGCGTAAATTTGGCCTCATAACTTACTTAAGCATTTTTGCATTTATCTTGGGGTAAATTGTCGATAATATTTGATGCCAAAATCTCGGAACAATGCAGTTCACTTGCTTAACTAGTCAAGTTTCATTTCAAATTAAGAGGAAAATTTTTGGTTTGTTTTTTTGGGGGCTTGTTTGGGGAAAGATTTATAGTATTAATATGAAAAGCGTCTGAGAGCTGAAATTTTTTAGAATTAATTGGGACAATAAATTATATGCTACGTGATGTTCTGTCGGTGAAAAAAAAAATTTTCATAAGAAGATAGATATGTCCTCAGCAGCTGATTGATAAAGTAAGAATCCTTTTCTTGAGTTGTAGGACAAAAAGTTACATTTTTAAGTTGGCTCAGACTTGTAAACATGAACTTTTTGGATGACTTAATACATGGTCTCATAAAAGTTTCTTTAGATTTGTATGTGATTTTTTTTTTGGCAACATCATTATGTACCCATCATGCATTTGGGTATAAATTATACAGCCAATCAGAAGCTGGATGTTAGTGGAGTATGGATAGATGGGATACCCTAAAGGGCTTGCACGTTAGGCATTGCAACACACTTCAACATTTGGTGAAACTACATCAGTTTATATGACAACTAACTAAACAGTGCTGAAAAAACATGAGTGCGATATTAATCATTAGATTTGAGTTTACCTGTTAGATAACCTCATGCGAAGGTATTTGTACAAAAATTTGATGTCGTTTGTCTCACTTGAATCTGCCAGACAGTCATGATTATCAATACAGAAGCCATGGTGAGGACCAAAGCAGCAACATGTTCAAATAGATTTCAAACGCACCTGTTCTTCATAGTTGGAAGCTGATTGGGCGATGAAGTGGGTGCATGTGTACATTAGCACAACCTCTGACAAATAAATGGGAAAAAATAAAATAAAAAACGAGAGAAAAGATAGACACACACTCCGAATATTAATTAATAATAAATGTGTCAAGGAGAATTAGAAAATCATATCTCTTTGGAATAAGTACAATTTACATTGGTGTTTAATTGGTATGATATTATAGATTGATCTGTGAATTAAACTTGTCAAATAAATTAAAAATGAAACAGAACAGTTAGAGAGTAAACAAACTACATGGCAGACTGTTAATTTCGGTAGCGAATTTAATCTCTTGATTACGATTGGTCGGTGGCTCCAGACAGTTTTTGCAGCTACTCAAACAGTCAAGTTTTGACTCCCATCATCACGTAATGCAAGAATTACTTGAATAAAAAACATTAAGTGGAAATGTTATATGTTAGGCAGCTCATATAGTAAATATATGTGTCTTAATAGGGAATCATACAGTAGACCTAATAGTACACTGCTTTCCATACTTAAAGTACACAACTGGACCAGACTCTAGAGAATGTTTCAGTAGCCGGTCCAGAGTGTGTTTCATTAGCTGGTCCAGAGCTTGTTTCATTAGCTGGTCCAGAGTTTGTTCCATAAGCTGGTCCAGAGTTTGTGTCATTAGCTGGTCCAGAGTTTGTTTCATCAGCTGGTCCAGAGTTTGTTTTATTAGCTAGTTCAGAGTTTGTTTCATTAGCTGGTCCAGAGTTTGTTTCAGTAGCTGGTTCAGAGTTTGTTTGATTAGCTGGTCCAGAGTTTGTGTCATTAGCTGGTTCAGAGTTTGTTTCATTAGCTGGTTCAGAGTTTGTTTGATTAGCTGGTCCAGAGTTTGTTTGATTAGTTGGTCCAGAGTTTGTTTCAATAGCTGGTCCAGAGTTTGTTTGATTAGCTGGTCCAGAGTTTGTTTCATTAGCTGGTCCAGAGCTTGTTTCATTAGCTGGTCCAGAGTTTGTTTCATCAGCTGGTCCAGAGTTTGTTTCATTAGTTGGTCCAGAGTTTGTTTCATAGCTGGTCCAGAGTTTGTTTCATCAGCTTGTTCCAGAGTTTGTTTCATTAGTTGGTCCAGAGTTTGTTTCATTAGCTTGTCCAGAGTTTGTTTCATTAGCTGGTCCAGAGTTTGTTTCATTAGTTGGTCCAGAGTTTGTTTCATTAGTTGGTCCAGAGCTTGTTTCATTAGCTGGTCCAGAGTTTGTTTCATTAGTTGGTCCAGAGTTTGGTTCATTAGCTGGTCCAGAGTTTGTGTCATTAGCTGGTCCAGAGTTTGTTTCATTAGCTGGTCCAGAGTTTGTTTCATTAGTTGGTCCAGAGTTTGTTTCATTAGTTGGTCCAGAGCTTGTTTCATTAGCTGGTCCAGAGTTTGTTTCATTAGCTGGTCCAGAGTTTGTGTCATTAGCTGGTCCAGAGTTTGTGTCATTAGCTGGTCCAATTTTGTTGCTGCTGTTTCTGAGTTTGTCTTTAATAATCTTTACTAGTCGAAATATTGTCAAGGGAAAATTTATACATTTATTTTTTAGTTTTGTGTAGAGGTATATCTTAAAACTTATGGTGATATTTATGAAGATAAATGTGTGTATAAGACATAGGAAAGAGAGGAATTTGATGACTGGCTGGTTGTTCGTTAATTAGGAATTCTCTATTTTACGCTAGTCCAGACCGATATTGACAAATTGTGGATATGAAACACCAATAGTTAACCGTTTAGTGTGTCCCACATTTATTTGTTTACATCCACAATGATGGTAATAAAACTCTTTTTCAGGTGCAGAGAAAGTTTAATATGTAAAATATATCCATGGTCAAGAATCTTATGCAATTAACTTGCAAAATTACCATAAATAAACATGTCTTCTTTTTTTCTGTACCAAGCTGTTCTCTGGTGTAATTAATTAGCTTCACTTGTTCTTTATGTAACAGAATGAGTATACAGTATTTTATACATTGATGAGTTGTGATTGTAATTATCTGAAAACCGAATGGCTCATGTAGCCATTGCAGGCTAAACTTTGCTATTTATTTAAATGATAGAAACAAAATAAAAGTAGAAAGGATCAGTTTTATTCTACTTTATCTAACCCAAACTCCAATCAGAGTTTCCATGTCAGGTAAAAGAGAAGAGAGATATATATAGAGAGAGAAGGCCTGAAAATATGGAGGGCAGTATACAACAATAACAGCCACTGATGAAAAAGAGTTTTAGTGTCACATTAATTTTCAACATAAAACAGAACTGTTGGCAAACTGCTCATCCACTAAATAGCCTGCGTAAGAGAATGTGTAAAAGTAAGTGGGCCTGACGTTTTGATCCTAGCAGGATCTTCAGAGGCAGAATGTGCCTTTTTATGTGGTTTTTATGTGACACTAATGGACATAATAGGACGTAATGTGAAACATTACATGAAAGCTCAAATACAGAATGTGTAGGTAAGTGTGACAGCACAGACCCACAGAGAATGTTCATATTTATTGCATGAGCTCTGTGACTGTAGCGCCAAAAGATCTAAAACTTTACTACATTTGCAAGAATTTTTAGAGTCACATCGGTGAAAGTACATAGAGATGGTTGTAAATGTTACAGTACATTACATCAGAAGGCTACCTATTAAGATAACATTGTGTCAAGCATACATAACAAACATGATGTTACATTAATTGTAGTGTGTCATCCATAAATATGGATCCATGTTAGAGGATCTTATAAGATACAGTAGCAATCATTAAAAGTGCTAATATTATATCAGTCAGATCTATAAATGAAAATTTTAATATCAAATATGCAAAACATAGTTTGCCAAATTAACTACATCATCATAGAAGTCAAATGTTAATAACAGAAGTTGCCTGTAATTTGAAAGTAAAATGATAAACTGCAGATTAATAAAGAAAAGTAGCCAGGTGTCTTAATATTCCATACAGTGTATTAGAACATACATCCCAGTTGCCATTCAGTACAGTGCACTGTTGTATTGTACTACACTGTATATTACTGCACTGTACAGTACAGAACAGTATTCAGTATTGTATCAAGCACAATAAGTAGAGTGCAGTACAATACGGTGCAGTACAGTGTAGTATAGTGCAGTACAATAGTGTAGCACAGTGCAGTACAATATAGTACAGTATAGTGTAATACAGTGCAGTACAATACAGTGTAGCACAGTACAGTGTAGTACAGTGCAGTAAAATACAGTGTAGTACAATACAGTACAATGCAGTGTAGTATGGTACAGTACAGTATTACACAGTGTAGTACAATATAGTACAGTGCAATACAACACAGTGCATTACAATACAGTGTAGTACAGTGCAGTGCATTACAATACAGTGTAGTAAAATGCAGTACAATACAGTGTAGTAAAGTGCAATACAATACAGTGTAGTCCAGTGCAATACAATACACTGTAGTACAATACAGTGCATTACAGTAAAGTACAATGTTATCTTGTGACAAAATAATCTTTTTCCTTAACATTGTCATTTGGGTAGAATTTGCCAAAATCTGCTAGCATTACCATTACTCTACTTTTAGACTAGCATGCCTGATGAAAAATATGGCATAAACTTTGCAGGTTTGCCATTGAATTGTAAGGAAAATTCAGTATGTATATAACTTAAAGTGAGATAAGTTTGTCTGCTTCCAATTAATGGAATTTATTGTTCACTTTAACAATGAAATTGTAAGTTGGCTTTTATAGATCTCTTTGACTGTTACATCGAGGGTTATCTAGTAATCTGTGAATATATGGCATTGCTAAAGTCAGAATGATTCAAAGTTCCAACCATCTACAATATCCAATTTTTTTGAACCGTTATTTCAATTCATATAATAGTATCAATCACACAGAATATTTATCGCGATCATCGAAGATAGCGAACATATTTTTTCCTTCGTGAATTTAAATATTTTTAGGCTAAAGATGACACCAACATGTCATATTGCCAACTTGTTGAGAGTAAAATGAATGTTTTTGCTCGACGTTGTTTTTTGTTTAACTACATCCGATGAGAGTGTTGTTTAAAGACGGGAGTGGGTGAGCGTGCATGTTAGATGTATTACAATACGTTAAGGCCTTTGAGAGCCACGGGCAGAGTTTAAAAAAAAATACAGACGAAATATCAGGAAGGCTCGATCCGAAGCTCACGGGAAAAATCGTTTCATATGTCAGGTCTGGAATATATTAATGTCATCGGAATCGATGTGACCACTTTTATGCCACGGCACAGTTCACTATGAGTGACCTATGGATGCGTGCTTAAACTGTCAAATGTAGGTTGCAATAGACAAGGGTGCACTTTTCTTTTAAAAAAAAAAAAAAAAAAATTGACGGTTTCTCAGAAGAATTCACCGACAGCGCGATAATATATAACGATGAAAGACGGAAAAGAAAAAACCTTGGCTCTTAATGAATTCACAAAGTGTGAAAGTGAATTGTAATCATGACACGTGATATCACTCGTATCGATGTGCCAATCATGCGAGATGTTTGTCCACGTCGTTGTTTGTATGCGGCCGATTATCCCAGAGCGGCCAAAATTGCTCTGTAGAACGTTTATAATTCGCTGTAGGCGAGCGAGGTTCAACAAAGTGGAATTATTTTTTTTTCCGTCATCGATAGTTATTCTGTCGGTACAGCGGACAGACTGATGTTGTTGATGGTCAGTCATCTGTAATGTAGCATGATAGATGCAACAGTCGTTTGACTGTTGGTGTATATGTGTACTGTATGTATGGGGATAACTAAACTAGTATGGTTTAATTTTAATTTCAAAATATATATAATATATATAGCCAGTATTGTAGCCAGTATTGGTACAACAGTACATAGTCAAATATTAGCTGTCAATAATGCCTAGTTGATTTTGCCAGTGTTTTCTGACTGATACTTTTTTCAGCTTTGATTAAATCTTTTTGGCCATTGAAAATGATGGTATTGACAACATGCACGCATGGGTGACAACAAATGTGTAACTGAGAGCACCATTATCCTGTTCCTTTTGTACTTGATTGGGTTGGTATTGCCTATACAAGCCTTTACAAAGGGACTAGACATGTTACAAATTATTATTACTGTAGTTATTGGCTAATATTGTGTTTCCAAGTTATAAGCTCTAGTTAGTAACCTAGGTTACTGTCTAGGCAAACCTGATGAAGGCATGTAATACTGTTGTTTTTTTGTGTTTAAATTTGGTAAGTTTGATTTACTTATTTAAAATATATATAGGTATATATATATGTAGGTATCTATACTAAAAGATAGATGGACGAACCGTAGCTCAAATCCTCCCAATCCCTCTTCCCCTCCCCCCTAATTCCAGCAGAGAAATGTATTTTTAAATGTTCTTGTCATGGTCTTTTTCATGCCCCCTCCTCACTAAAAGTTGCTCAAAGTCTACAAAAGTGGTATCATGGAGGGTATGTTCTAACCTAAGTATGGCTCAAATCATTCACGTTTTGGTATTGGGTTAATTAATTGGTTAATAAATAATCTCAGTAAATTCTTTTGAGGATACTAGGTTAGTGAAATGCATTTTGAAGATTGATCATATTAGCATGAACCATAATTTAATTTTCTAGTATATTTGGGGGGGGGGGGGAGAATATTGACTGACCTCCAAGCCTTGAGTTAAGTGCATTCCATTGATAAATAACTAGCTATTGAAAACTGCAGCAAAGAAACTCACACATTGTAATAACATGTAAGTATGTATTTTAGATCCTCCTGCAAGCAGGAACTTGCGAAGAAACCATCATTGGCTTATCAAAGCCGCAAGCTGACTGAAGTCAGTCTCTTAGATTCATATTTAGCGTCCATGATTATGAATTGTCAATTGTCAACAACTATGTAACTGGACGACATACATTAATCTTGGAGTGACTCGAACTCGG
>JAIPMN010020817.1:0-11886 GCA_020650975.1 Apostichopus californicus | reverse complement strand
CTCTGACAAAGCCAAATTTCTCCTGTGAAGCACTTCAACAAGAATATACTAGTGCTTTGGGAGGGGAGGTCTGAGAGGATGGGGGTATGTTGTGCCCATCCATGCTTTATATTTTTATTGGAGGGGGGGGGGTATACATATGTATAACGCACATCTTCACGTATTCTGACTAACATGTTTAAGCGCCCTCTCCAAGTGTTGAGAGGAACCCAAATAGATTGTGGAAAAAAATTGAGAGCATTCTTTTGTGTACTTTATTCACATCAATTGACTGCTTATTGTCAATATGCAGTATTGTCACCTGTTGGGCACAGTAGGAGCTGTAGTCAACAGCGTCTGGAAATGTCTCTGGCATTCCAAAAGAAACCAATGCAGTGGAGGAGCAGTGGCTATAGTTGTGAATGAGGAAGTGGATTATTTTCGGAGGAACGTGGTAGCCTGTCAAACCTGTTTGGGAAAAAAAAATTCGCAGCCTGGCGAGGAGGCTGTACTGCTTCTGATGACCGGTGAAGTCATGTGAAGCTTGCAGACATTACTGTCGTCTGCACTGCAATCAGGAGTGCGTTTCAGGGAACTGAGCTTCATGCAGAAAGGCACGGTGAATTGAGGTGTTTAATATCTTAACACTATTCCTCAATCTAAACATTTACAGATCTAAACATGTTTAGTCTATAAACAGAAAAATGTCTTATGTCTAAACATTTGAA
The DNA here is from genome assembly GCA_020650975.1 of Apostichopus californicus. NCBI lineage: Eukaryota > Metazoa > Echinodermata > Holothuroidea > Aspidochirotida > Stichopodidae > Apostichopus > Apostichopus californicus. The sequence continues at coordinate 11,179 of JAIPMN010020817.1, read as the reverse complement.
GTGTTTAGGAATTAAACGCGTTTACAAAGTGGGGTCAGAAAAGTGTTTAGAAAAGTGTTTAGACCCTAAACACGTTTTTTAGAGTGTAGTAGCTACACAAAAGTAACCATCATAGCGTATTGAAAGAGAGAGGAAAATGGAGGGCGATCAATAAAATTACCAAGTTAACTGAGTTGTATCTGTGCAAGGGTGCGAATACGTTCAGACTGAACGTGTGTTAAAGTAATTAGCGCATGCGAATTTTATTGTTATTGTCATACGCGGCGAGGAACATAAGAAGCTGCAAAACCACGTGACAAAATCTACAATTTATGCAATCGAAGCTGAGGGCTTCAATTAATCAAACTACAGAACTATACTCAGAATACAATAAACATACGTGTGTTTCTTTATACGTCTTCTACCGTGCAGGCAGTTAATTTCGTTAAAGATATATTTTAACTTTTGTTTTTATTTATAGGCAACTTACGTTACCCCTATTAACATGATGGTACTAACCTAAAACGTTACCCATATTAACATATAGGTACTAACCTAATGGTACTAACCTAACCCAGGTACATGGACTATTGTACAGGGGGTTAACAATTTCTGTATTAAACACAACAGTTTAACATTTAAAGGAATTAACTACATAATATTTTCAACATTTACTAATTTAATAGTACCAATTTACAATTTTAATGTTCCTTTGATGATAACTTCATTCAACCTGTTGAATGTTTCTTCCAAACGTGGACAAACAGTGCAGACCCTACGATTATTTTAGCAACCTTTCTGAGAAATGACGGTCTATAGCCGTCGCTGATCAAATAAGAATTCTTCAGGTACAGCATTTCTGTATGTTACCGTGTTTGGGCGAATCTAACCGTAATAGTAACTACCGATTTTTGTTATTGCAACTGCCGACTTTGCAATCCACGACCAGGCTCACAATTTTGCAAGGTCGGTATAAGAGTGTCTCCGTTTTCCCTTTCGGGAAACCAATATGGAATTGTTGTTGCACTTGGTTCATTGAAGCCGATTTCCATGCAGGGGAGGTGGGAGGGTCCTCCTCCAGTAAATACAAGTTTTAGACGTGAAATGGTGCATTCTGAGGCATAGTTAGGTCTATAAATTAGGTCTATAAAATGGTAACTACACACGCATGGTTATGCTATAATACACTATTTGTGGGGTTGAACACTGTTGAGGTACACTCCCACAGCCCCTAGATCCGCGCCTGATGTCAAATACTTAATATTATAAATTATATCATCACTTAATGGGGATAATTATTCAACCGAGGTGCATGAATGAAAATGGTGGTTTGGTTCCATACCTCACTCATTGTGCAATAAACATAATAAAGATTACTAAAACCATACAAATATAATTTAGAGAACATTATATCAAAATGGTCGAATCCTACCCAAATAAATGGATTACATGTATATAAGAGCGCTTTAATAGAAGAATAAATAGAAACTAATTTTTATATCCTTACTGCTTGATTTATTTCAGTGTAGCACGTTTACACCTGTTTATTCCATGACAACCATCCAGTCGTTCTAGACACGTGACATTCATCGGTACTGAAATCAATCAACACTACACTGGCTCGTGTCATATCTATTATTATGCTAAATAGGTCTTTACAGTAGCTCCAGGTGTTTCACACTTAATGTTAACTTCTCTTATTTTGTCTGAGAATTTTCTTTATTGAATCAATGGTTTCTCTTTTAATGTATTGTGATTGACACAGACTAAAAGCTACATGTATAAGGTCGCTAATATCTTTGTACTGCTAAAGAACAGCAGATTTGACTTACGTTGTTATACACGAACACGGGGATGGTGTATTTTTTACTGTGTAGAAAAGTAACGTTACGGATTTTACGGGGATCTATAATTGTTCCATTAGATCTTTCTCTAAGAACTGAATTGTTTTTGAATGTTCTGCGATGGCCATGTTTTGTGTAAAATAAAAAACGACTTGAATAATTATAATTGTACGATGAGAATTTTTGGAGAATTTGTCTAACGCCAAAAAAAAAATTGTTTTTTGGTCTTTTATGCTAAATGGTAATGAACTAAATGTGGGAACTTGGAGAAGAAAAGTTTTATGTTATAGACGTTCTCGGTTAGAGGTTAACATGGGATATCGTTATAACATAGAGAAAGAACATATTAACATTTAAGTCAGGAAATGCATTTTTTTTTACTGTATGCTATAAATGTCGTTGTGTTAGTGTGTATTGTACTTCGGGTTTGGTATTAACAGTGGAACGATATGCACCAAACGTAGCTGACCAACATAGCAAAATAAACTCACGTGTAGCCTTTCAAAAGTACAATTATGGTTCATGTCATAATTAAAGCGGAGTGGACGAGGTGATGTCAATGCGGGGGGGGGGGGAGGGGGTGGAGGGTGAAAAGGATGATGTCGGGGTAGGGTGTGGAGATTAGGATTGGCTAAAAGGCAATGAGTAATACATTACGCTGTTCGTAAACACTTTAAATTTGATAAGGTTTGTTAGAATGAGAAAATAAATATATTCAAGTAGTAGCGATGCCTGAGTGTCTACCTGTATAACTATACACTAGTATTTAATATTAGAGCTGGTTGTGATTGTAAACCAACGAGAGTAACAGAAAAATGATCAGATACGGTTAGAGTGGGTTTAAGAAACAGAAGTGGAATGAGGGGTGCAAAAGCGTCACGCGCTGCGATGGTTGGGGGGCGGGGGGGGGGGTGATTTAACGTTTGTGTATACTCAACGCGGGCGGGAATTTAAATTGATTCACGATTTCAAGAAAGCGTAAAATACTGCAAAAGGCTTTGCATGTTCCGATAAATACTAAATATTACTTAAGCAATAATCAAGTCTTCTTTCCTCGTTTTATACTGGTTTTAGATCAAATAACTGTAAGAATCTTACTAAGGAAATATCACCTGTCCAATGTTGATATTCAAATCTTGGTTTTTAATGAAAAGTTCTATAGTATACTTGTGACGCATGCAGTGACATGATTATTTATTTATTTCACTGTGAAATGTTAGAGTTTACATAATAATTTTTTATTAAACATTTCTGTATATTAAACTTCTTTAACAGAAATCTTTTTAATCAATATTTACATATTTTATCCAATAATTTTGGTTACAACTATATTTACAATTAATAGATTAATGGATTTTTTCTTGAAAATACTTTTCTATGACTTTAAAATTACTTTCATGTTGACTAATTGATTACAGATTGTTTCTTGAAAATAACTTAAACATTTTTTTGAGTTTTCTTCTTAAGCATTGAATAAATTAGTTCCACGAAGACTTTCTATTGGTAATATTTATTTTTTTGTCTACTATTTTTTGGTTTTAAAAATATTTCCACTATTAATTTATATTTGAATGTAAATAATTATCTTTAAGTAGTAAACTCTTAACTTTTTCTTGAGTTGTCAGTGAAAAAACCTTGATATAAACTTATAATTTTATTGAATTCATTTTGAATCAATATTTCATTTTTTATTTTGCTCTAAACTTCTTTTATAATAATGTAATTTAAACAGTTTTTCACCTTTTTTACTTTTGAATTGGGAGATTTAAGTTATTATTTAAAATAAAACAATTAGAATGGTCACAACTTTCATTTAGAATTATCTCAAATCCGATTGCGTTTTGTTTGCTCTCCTATTTTTTTATCCTAATTAACAATTTTGCCACTTTAAGACTCACCCCTTCATAAAAAACTAAGATAAATTACGACAAGAACACCGCTATAACCCCTTAACTCACCCGGGCCAACACCGATTTTAATAATCCCCAAATTAATCCATTTTATCTTGTTTTCATTAATTGCAACATCCTATATATTCCCTTTAACGATGGCCTAATTTATTCAAATAAATCCACTTAAACTAATAAAATCCAATCCTTGACAATTAAATAAAGCAGATTTTTCATTCTATATTGTTAGTTTAATAATGATAGCTTTTATTAAATAAATTAATTCCCTGTTTAACTGTTATTATGATTCTAACATCTACACCGGAATACTTACCACAGCTCCTTCAAGCTTGTACACTGTGAGGAGTAAGACAAGATGGCCGCCAACTCTTCATTAGTTAGTCTCCTGTCGATGTCTTGGATCCCCAGCGTCTGGAGAGAACTCAGGATAGAGAGAGAGAGACCAGACTCAAGGATAAGGTTCAGACCAGACTCATCAACTCTAGGAGAGCAGGAACCTAGCCACACACAGGAGATAGGAATCTAGAATGAAAGAATAGAGTTACTGATAATAGAGTAGATAGACATAAAAAGATTGGATTTGGTTACGATTAGAATAATTATTAGGATGTTTATAAATGATAAAAAAGAAAGAAATAAAATGGAAGAAATTATAAGCGATGAATTATACGTACGTTAAGGTTGTGTTTATGTAATTTTGTATGTAGGAATAAATGTTAACGAACGGAAATTAAAGTCGTTGATTTGAAAGAGGTAATAAAATATTAACAGGAATAAATTTATTAATTTAGTAAAGTAACAATGGAGTAGGAGTTTTGTAACAGAGAATTATAACGTCTATTTTATGGGTAAACAATAAAAATATGTAGCCTTGAATAACAAATGCAGACCCTTTTTGTTTTGGTCGTAGATAGAATTGTAAGGAGATTTTTATTTTGTTGACTTTTAGTTTATGTAGGGAGAGAGAGATAATAAAGTTGATATATAAACCTAACTAATTATTTATGGATTATAATAGTATAGTAATTAATATAAAAATCTTTTAAGAAGAGTCAGTTTAGATATTTAAGTCTATTTATACTTAAAAGCAAGACTGACAGCTTATCTCATTATTTTTCAGAAGGAATTATTCCAAAGATAATTTATAGAATAGTGTGATATATAGTAAATTTAGTTTTCTATTGGCAGGAAATAATTAATTAACTAATTTGATATACTTTTATGATGGGAATGAGTATCAAGTTTATGAAAACGTTACAAATGAAACTTATTTTGTTTCAAGAGTTTGAAAAATAGTATTTAAGTTAAATCTTTTATCAATTGAAAACCTAATATTTACTATTCAATCATCTTGAGTATTATTAATATTCTCTTTGAAAGAGCAAATAATGATGGATTGAATTTAGTTTCAACTTTGTCGATTTGCAATAACTTTACCCCTAATATATAGACAAAAAGAATGGTTTTATAAAGATAATAAGATCTCCATCTAGTTTTGGTTTGCTATTATTTTTATTCAAAAGAAAGATTAATTTGAAGTAATGATCTTAACAAAGAATTTGACAAATACTATTTTGCTTGATTGCACAAGGACAAGTTAATAATGAACTTTGTAAGTTATCAATTCTATTTAAAGTATATGGGTGTCTTTAGTCATTTTTCTCTTTTCTTTATGATAGGTCTAGTAACATCTTGACATTCAGGAAGGTTGGAGGAATAATTTACATTATTTTCTTAATTCAAGCATTCCAACTTTTGTCACTAGCTATAAAGAAGCTGCTTTCAATATTTCATAAACAGGTTGACCATGTTGTTTACCTTGATACCTTTTAATCCTGTTGAATGTTTTAGCCTCCCAAAGATACATTCCAATTTCCATTAACATAGCTGAAGTGTCGGTTTCACTAAGGAAAACGTAGTCCTGTATGCAGTCATTTGAGCGGCAAAATGCTCACTGTATAGTCTGTTTTGCTTGTGAAAAGATTTTCGTTAAATTTAACTTTTATTTGGTTTTCTTTGAACTGACATCGTATTATATTTTAGAGGTGAAAAAAATATACGCACGGTACTTTCATAAGCCAGAACAATTAAAATAGAAGGTGGCGCACTTTTAATATTAGTGATTCATTTAACGAAGTTTAAAGAAAAGTGATGGCGCATTTTCAAATTAAATTTTTATGCAAAACATGCGTCTCAGTGTTCTTTGCTAACTTGACATAATTGTTAAGCTACTGTTTTTTGTCTTATTAAATTCAATGCTTCGTGCTTCCTGACAAAAATTGTGTATGGTACTTATTTCACGTATACCGCATTTGATATTTCTTATTAAATTGGAGTCTTATTATTTTTGATGCGGTTGTGACAGATGATATTGGGTAGTTTAAGTCCTTGTGGTTGTTTTAAATTTGCCTCCTACTGTCCTACAGTTGCAATTAACGAAGTATTTTCCATTGATTATTAGTTGGAAAAGGGGAGTAAACCTCTCTTCTTAAATTATCTTCATAATTATCTGATCAACTGACTTCCTAGAACATAGCATTATGCCATTACATAGGTAATGAGTAGCCTCGTGATAGTTTGGACAATGTTATTTTAGGACGAACATCACACGACTTGTGAAATTTTATCACAGGTTAGCCTACACCTATTGTGCTGTTTATAATATCATAAGTAATACTATAGCAAACTCGTTTATGTTTTCATTGTAATGAAATATGTCCACATTAATTTTTCGTTTATATCAAAAATACATCTTTTAAAGTTTGCTTTTCAACTTCTTTGCATCGTATTTCATTTTGTGTGTGCTTTTGTAAAACAATACCGACCAAGTTATGTTGTTTGGCAAATTTAAGTTCATTTATGAGAAAAGGTCATTTGTGACAAGTTGGTCCTTAACATTAACTGTTTTTATTCTTATGTAAAGAGTTCTAACTCACTAAGATATAATCTGACATTGAGAAATATCTTCCCTAGGCTAGGCTACATCTCAATTGTAATTTTCTTTGACCTAGCCTGTCATTCAATAGTAATTTAGGCCTAGATCTAAGTTAAACTAACAAGCATACTATTACATGTACATTTACCTTCAAAATATCTTACCAAGCTAACGATGATCTTAGCTAAATAATTTTTCTCCGATATTTAAATCCCGATATTCTACAAACAAATAAATGAAACGACGACAAACTCCGACAAAGAACATCAACTTCATCAACGACCAATGTAACATTAACACTGAATGACGATCGACTGCTGGGATGCTGGTATGTAGTTCATTATTACTGTATAACAGATCCACACCTGTACAGGTGTTCCTACTTTGTCTGAATCTCTTTGGCGCCAATTATTACTTCGTCGCACGACATTGTTGAAGTATTACAAGTAAAACTATGAATATGCATCAGACGTGTTGTGTCATAAGACCGCGAACTTTATGTATCAAACTAACTATTGTTATCTCATTGGAAAATTTGATGTCGTGTGGTCACTGCCGTATCATCGGTACATGTAAGAAACGTAAGGAGAGATAAAAGCTCATTCCACTGTTTAATGCAAAGCATGTCTTCTTCGGCTCATATGTACTATTGGTTCAGAATAGATACATACTGTACCTCTCAATGAAGTATTGTACATTGTACATGCAGTGGCTGCACCAGACATTACCGGAGGGGAAGGTAAGAAGGTACACAAATTACAAACAAAAAAATCAATGGAGTTTATTTCAAGCACCGGCGAAGTCCTGAGGAGGGGGGGGGGGTGGCGTAAACTTGTTGTTGAAGTTGTTGGAGTTTTTAGGTATTTCTTGTGCTCTCGTAGCGACGTTAAAGCATAAAAGCAAATGTCAGAAAGAGGGATTTCATTTTTGTTGAAGGTATTCCAATCCCGGAAGCTGCAGTTCTCTTGTAGATATAGCTGTACAGTAATATATTCTCAGTTCCATGAAATGTATTGAAAGCCTCCTCTGTGTCCTAGAAGGTTTAGCATTTTCTTAACCTAGTATTATTAGTATGTTTCAGTTTCGTTAACCGCAGCCGACTGGGTGTGGGAACTAGGGGGAAATCATCTAGATAGGCCCCCTCACCCCCACCCCACCCCCCTCTTGGCGCCGCCACTGTGTAAATGGCTAATCAATATGTCAGGGTTAACATAAATTCAAAGTAATTTATACAATATTTAATTGAAAAGTGGCTACAACGAATGTGCAGGTATAAGCATAGGGGACTACCGGATGTTTAGAGGTGTTGTAATAAACGATTCAGACGGTTCCATTATCCAGGGGCCCCAAAGAGTTGGTTGCTTCCACGGCGAGTCGACGGATAACAGCAGCCAGTCACGCGTAGCATGTATGGATACATTAATGAGTGCGCTAACATGTCTGTCTTATATCACTAAACAACTAGTTTTCTAGTTAATAAACATTGGGGGTTTCATTTAATGATTTCATAATCTCTGAAAACAACATTATTTTAGCAAATATTGTAAAAAAAAACATTACATCTTTATTTCTCGTGATGGATGTTACTAAATGTATATGACTCTCCTGTACATTAGCATACTTGTGATAGAAGCCGTTCCTTCCGATACAACTATGTAATTACTGCTTACTTTGTGGTGCCAAGGAGGTGGCTCGGGGGTTTGGGTATTTTTACCAGGTGCCCGGGAGCAGTCGGCCACGGTAAAACAAAATTGACTCTCCCTTACTTCCAAATTTCCTTTACATAGGTAATATTAGGTTACTAAAATGATATGCCTCTTGTTTCTTCGGCCCCTCTGGACCCCCATAGGGGCTTTGAAATACATTCCAATGAAATTGTATCTCTATTATGTAGTTATGTGCTGTGATATAATTAGACATTACAGGAAAAAAGAGCTGAAATGAAATAGTCAACATTTTTAGAAATTTGTAGAATGTTTGTGTTAAAAAGTCCACGTTTGATACAATTACATAATCGATCATCTCCAGATCCCCACCCCTCTTCTTCTTTTGATAGCTTCCTACGCCACTGGTTACAATGAAAGCCCCACCCCTCTTCTCCTTGCACCCATGGAATCAACGTTAATCTCTGGGGTGAAGAGAATCATATGCAAAGGAACAGGAGTTTACACGTAAGCGGCCATTTTCGGTCTCATAACAGACAATTATAGTGTAAATGTTGCGCCGGTCAATTTTTCTAGTAAAATGTAAGGTCTCGAAACCACAGGCATTGATAACCCTGACAGCTTTTTGACCCATGGTTAACACATATTAACAATGTTTTATGTCCGAATTCTGAGCTTGAACTCCTTATTTCATCAGCGAAATCGGGTAATCGCACAGTTGGCATAACCGACATACCGGCTGAACCAATTGTTCTTCCATTTCTGTATGTTTTGGCAGCTAAGATAAAGTGATGCCGTCTGCTCTAACTACAAGTAATTTCCAATAGTAGGCACTGAAAATACCAACTATATCGCGACGGACCAATAAGTTTAGTGTTGTCATAGCAACTTCACGGCACTTGACACAGTTGTCAGTGATGTTATAGTTGGTCATTGAGGGCCGATTACAAGCTGTATACTTCATGTAGCCTTCTCTGACTGCATGACGTCACCAATTGTAAATAATATTACACGCTGGAACAAGTTTCGCTCTTTCGGGTTTACATGGAAGGCCCCTTTAATTATCAAGTTTCTATAAGATCACAAAGACATAACCAAATTGTTAAAGTCAGTCAATAGACTGGTGGACATTAGGCTTGACAAATTCCTTAAGCTTCCATATTATTTACCATGATTTGTACAAGTTATTTTTAGGTAATTTGAGAAACTGTGTGATACAATTCAACATGCTATTTCAGACCAAAACTGCTACACGTGACCTTCACTTCTGTAGAAAGTCATCGGTACATTTCATTTCCACATGTAATATATAATGTGGTACCCCCAATACCCCCGTCATGTTAATACATTACGCCCTTCATGATAGGCCTATACAGGGTATAAATAACCCATGACAGAATGATAAACCTAATAATAACCCTCCATTACCATTTCAACTCAATTCACTTATTCAAGTATTCACTAATTTAACCGTAGTACGTGTAAGGTACCGTGTAGGCCCACTATACAATGCCATTTCTTCTCACTGTTTTACTAACAGAAAGATAAACTTTGATCTTATTTGTTCAATCGGTTTATCATATTCTGTAGACTTAATATTCACACTGTTAATGAGTTTATTATACGTTCCTATCATTATTCAATCTTGATAGACGCGATTGAAAAGTATAGTCTCAATATGCATAATATGACGTCACTTGTTAATCGAACAATAGTTAGGATACATGTCTCATTATTACATAATTATATTGTAGTCCATGTGTTTGAACAGTGATAGAACCTCATGCTGAAGCCAGTGTTTGTCTCCCATCAGTCAGTGGTTTTAGCTTTGTGCCTTTCCAGCTTCCATCTATTAAATATAATATACCTTCTTTCATCTCTACTTTTCGGTTGTTATTACGTAATCGGGTTCTAGAAACTTTACCTCTCCTGTAGAAGCTTCATGGAGTACAGCGTGAACATGTTTATTTCCCTACACAAACTTTCAATGAGATTTTTCTAAAATCGAATCGGCAGGCCCTCTTTCTTTACATATTTACCTACACAGGCTTTTCTTTTAGTACATGAGCAGTTTCTGAATATGTTTTTTACTTCTTGGCATTACATAAAGAAGTAAACATTTTCTTCTCCGTTGTTTATTGTTAAAATTGATAATAGCTGAACGACCGAGGTCAGGGATTGTACAGCTATACATAACACACATGAATTCAGATCTTCATGGGCATATCTATTAAAGCAGTGTTCTGACCTTGATACATTAAACCTACAGTCAATTATACTGTACTTACCCTCCAATGTATTTATAGCACAATGGTCCTCAATTCATGCTGTACTACCCCTCCAAGGCACCTATAGAAATGTGGTGTTTAGTTTATGCTGTACTACCCATCCAAGGCACCTAAAACACTATGGTGTTTAAGTTATGCTGTACTACCCATCCAAGGCACCTATAACACTCTGGTGTTTAATTTATGCTGTAACACCCATCCAAGGCACCTATAACACTATAGTTTTTAATTTATGCTGTACAGTGTACTACCCATCCAAGGCACCTATAACACTATGGTGTTTAATTTATTCTGTACTACCAATCCAAGGCACCTATAACACTATGGTGTTTAATTTTGCTTTACTACCTCCCCCCACCCCCCCCCAGGAGCTTATAGCACTATAGTGTTTAATGTATGCTGTACGACCCATCCAAGGCACCTATAACACTATGGTGTTTAATTTATGCCGTACTACCCATCCAAGGCACCTATAACTGACTATTACACTATGGTATCAATTCATATTGTACTTCCTCCCCCCCCCCCCCAGGCATCTATAGGACTATTGTGTTTAATT
>JAIPMN010020815.1:0-29268 GCA_020650975.1 Apostichopus californicus | reverse complement strand
TTTTTCTTGTCCTTGTTATTCTTATCTTTCCAATTTTTCCCTGTATTTTTCTTTACCTATTGTGAATCAGCAAACTTCTCCTAAACATTGTCTATCTTAACCACTCTTCAAAAAAACATGCATTATTTATGAAACGGTGTAATAGATAACATTGTGGAAAATAAATTTTAAACCATACAGAATTCTCATAAATAAATAGTAATTACACAAGATGCCTGCAACCACCCCCAATAAAGCTCAGTTTACTACAAAAATAATAAAACTTGCACCACACCCCACAGAAAGTTTGCCGTATCTCTAAAGTTCATCTTTTTTCTATTTTTTTTTTATTTATATATTTTGTTTTAATGCCTCTCTTATTAATACTTCTGTGGAGACGATAATTACCATCCTCTTATAATTTTGACGTTTACGATATCACGAATAATTAAAATTTCAGCCCATCAAATTTCCCCAGGCATTCATTAACATGCTTTTCCTGCCAAACACATTACAGTACAGTCCAAAGATTTTTTTCCCTTCTTCTTCTGCTTCTTCTACCCATCTTGTCCCTTGTGTTTTCTGAATTTCTCATGAATAATTCATGACTTATTTTACAAAAAGTTAGATGGAATTGTATAATTGTATGAGGATCTTCCAGGAGGATAAAAACTAAACATAGAAAATGAAGGGTTTTTGAGAAGATGTGAGTTGGATAGTCTGCATGCTAGGTCACATACACAGTCAGTGGCGGAGCGTCTATACAGTCAGAGGGGGCAGATGCCCCCCTGACGGACTCAAATGGACTGCTGGCGCCCTTTTCAGCTCTTTACCACTTTTTACTTATTCGCGATTATTTACTTTTTTATTGCGCTCTCACCTACTTATTGACATTTGTCACATTTTGTTGGTGTAATTTGGCGATGACACCTATTTATTCTTCGTTTATCTGCAAATTAGCCAGGCCCGTAAAGGGTCATTTCCGGCGATCTAGGGAGTATCTTTACTCAAAAATTTTCTTTGTTGTGACAGTAAAAGAAATTTAGTTTGAATGAATAAAAAAAATCCATTGATTATTATTGACCAGTTTGGGTTCTTCTAGCATATTGGTGGGAAGGGATGAGGAGAAGGGATAAATACTGATGTTCTTTAAGGGTGTAAGAATAATTGATGACCTGGCTGGCATTTCTGACCAATGGATGTGCTTGGTCGTGTGCTATTTTAGATTCTCAATTATCATGCGCATACAAATTTTACGACAGTTTTCTATTGGTTCAAATATATACGTGATATATTTGGCATGGATAAAAACTTTTTTTTAGCTGTATATTTCCATATTTTACAGTTTAAATTGTATCAGAAACCTACTAGAAATTGTTAGCATAAAACATAAGTTACATAAACAGGAAAATGGAAGTATTTAAAAATTATATAACTTCATATGACTATCATTCCTTTACATTCAAATAGTAATAAGACAGATACAGTGTTTCCCTCATTGTGTTTTGAAAACCGCAGGAATTGCAATTGATTTTGTGCAGGTTTCATTACTGCTTTTCAATAAATAAATGACCTTGACAGGGACTGAAATTGTATATTTTCATCAAAAATTGCACCTGTCAATGTGAGATGGACTGGTCAATCACAAGGTATCAACTTTAGCTAAACTCAGGCGTCAGTTTGCATCAAATTTGTAGCAGAGTTTTGCAGATGGAATCATGGAACAGAGCCAAATGTTTTCAGGCACTTTTAATAAGACAAGTTTTTTGTTTTCTTTAGTTTCCAAATTATAGGGACTTGAAAATTTATTTCTTACTCGCTCACTTAAAGGATGTGAAGACTTGCACACAAAGAAACGTCTCATGCCGGTAATCTGACCTAGTTTCCAATGAGGTGTAACAGAAGTGTTAGACATCACCATTGATCCCAGAAAATACACACACAGCTTGCTACCGTCGGTATTTAGACACTAGTGTACAGTCAGTACATACAGCTACTGTCAATGCCCACAACACAGTGCACATAGCAGCGATGGACATCTCAGGTCCAGATTAAAGATAACAAGGTATCAAGTTTCATTACTGTCTGCATTTTGTGGCGACATGAAGAAAACTTCACTTGCAAGCAACGGAAACCTTTTCAGAGCACGGCACACGGTTTGGGGCGAGTCTTCAATGCCTTTAATTACGGCATCTATTTCTCGGTTTTCTAGTTTAAAGTCTACAGCAATATTTTCCGTCTGACACAGATTACCTCTTCAAGATTGTTTCCATATCTCTCGTCTATTAGAAAATATAAACACTTTGTTTATTTTGTGCAAAATACAAAATGATATCTCTTCATAGAAAATAAACTTGCCTACTGTTAATATGTTACTCTTGATCAGCTTAAATACTCTCTAATTTCCTGGCAAACTCAAGTGATTCTGAGCCGGTAGAAAGGGTTTATTTAATTAATTAATCTCCATGGTGTGGAGATTGCTGATGACAGAAAAAAAAAGGGGGGGGGGGCAACTTACCTCAGAATTTTCATGATTTATATTGCAGCAGAGCAAGTAGTATCATCTTTGAAGGAGACCGTAATTGTAAAGCAAGCCAAGTATTGTCTGTTCCTAAATTTTGTCTGTGGAATGGGTGTCAGAGGTCATTTATGTTTGTCATGAAATAAAAGAAAAGAAAAACTGAACGTGCATGAAACAAATGAAACACAAAAACTCCTCGCTCATTCACTCTTACATATCTGATACACAAATACGTCTCACGTACTGAATTTGTTAATACTTTCTTTAAGTCCCCTGTCTAAGGAAGTGATGGTTGACATTCAATACTTCACTCCAGTGACTATAAACAAAAACTCTGCCAATTAAATCATCCACTTCTTCTCGGTTGCAAATCTGACACTTAAAGGACAACTTTAGGCACAAAAAATTCACTTTTAATATTTGTCTTGAAAACAGGGGATAGCTTTTCTTGGCCTGTAACATATCAAAGACTAAAATTCTGTTGAAAGTCATCCTTGGAAGGGTGTTGTGGGCAAACGGCTAAAGCATTGGACTTGCGATCTAAAGATTGCTGTCCAAACCATAACTGTATGTCCTTGGGCAAGTCACTTTAAATATCTCCTTAGGTTGCCTCTCTTCAGTATAAACTGGGTGCCTGCCAGGTAAACCTGTAAATATAATTGCATGCACCGATGCGTAGCTGCAGCCATTGGGGGATCCCCTGGGGGATACGTAGATGTGTCCCCCCCCCCGCCCGTGAGAGACTGTTTGAACTGTGCACACAATAAATGTGTGTGACAAGATATCAATGACCTGGCATTAGCTGCTTGTAAATTTGTATGAGACAGCCTTATCCTTGGTAGTCTTTAAAGCTTCAACTTTTACTCTTAAACTTAAGACAATTCATTGAGTCTTTTCAAAGAGTATTTTATCATTAAAATATATGTCCTGCGTTAGTACAAGACTTTGATTCTAAGCTTGCATGACTCATTCTCACATGCAGACACATAATACATAACGCCAAGTTAAAACCTTGTAACCTAGTAAGCCTATAGGTTTCACATTCTCACATACTGTACAGACACTTTATACATCATGGCAAGTTTCTCAAAAGTATTGTACATTGTTACAGTGATATGATGAAATAACTTAGAAATAGAAATATTATGTTAAATAGTTTTGTGCGGTGAAAAAAATAATAATAATAATAATAATACTCCAGAGAAGACTGCATCTCGAAGTAGAACCGACTGCCTAAATTATGTTCTAAGAAACAGACCTTTTTATCTAAAATGAAAGTTTTAAAATTTCTATTGTTTTTATCTCCGAATTACTACACCATACATCACAATATTGAATTTTTCATTATTAATCTTCTTTATTAATTCTTCACACTGCTTAATCTCAACATTTTGTTTTATTTCTTCTTAGACTTTTCTTGAAACCGAATGGAAGAAGACTATCAGTATTCCTATCATAAAGAACAACACTTTTACCAGCAACGTAGAATTTTATGTGATCTTGAAGATTCCAGAGGGGGGATCGCAGCTGGGGGACCCGAGCGTTACCAGGGTGACCATAATCGATGACGATGGTGAGGGCATCTTTATTTCCTTTGCCAGAGGGTGAAGTTTTTGTATTTAAACTCAAAGAGCAAAAAAATGCTAAGAAAAAGTACACAGCCTCATCTTTTGTTTGTTTCCCACTAGAAATAAAAGTTTTGTAAGATAAAATTTTACAGATCCTATCTTAGAGTTCATGTTGTGGGAAAAGTGCCTGATTTTGTGATGTGAGTAAAATCCTGAAGCCCAAGGTTGAATAATTGGAGGAAATTAGCAATGCAGGTTACTCGAAACGAACGGAACTTGTGTGTTTTTTTTTTTGTCCGTGAGATGTAGGTCGATGTTTTTTTAAGTGTAAATTTTAAAAGTTGCAAACCAAGTAATTAGGACTTGAGATCAGTCCGAAAAGTCAGCGGAAAGTAGTTAATGTCCTTAAGGGCGATAGTTTTTACTAAGTGTAGATTGGCAGATGATTGCGCAGAATATTTATGTCAAATTTAAAAATTCTGGTTAAAAAAAAATTATCCTTAAAAAGAAGGGACGGGACTTGAGGTCTTCAGGGTTGTTTTCTTATTTATCGTTGAATAAACAACTTTGGAAAACCTGTGTAAGTTGTCAGATAGTTGGTAGGCTATGGCTGTTTAAACTAGCAGCCTAAGGTTAGTGATTATCGTAGCAGAAATCTAACCTTACTGCTTGAAAGCCAGGCTGTGTTCTAAGGAATGCAGGACTCATCAAATATGTGCCATGACTACTTTAACATAACACCTTCACATACCCGTTTGACATTCTTCTCCATGGTACCCCTTTGTGCACTCTTTTCTTAAGTGAGACTACCCTATTATGTATTTAGAGCTGTTACCACCCTGACTCACATCCCCTCTCTCTCCCTCCCTCTCATCCTCCTCCCCTCCCCCTCCTCTTGCTAGATAGGCAACTGGTTAAACCAGCATCTATAGATTCTACACATGTCATTTTGTTCAGCCAGACAACAATTCTAACACATCCATCCCTGAAACATTAGGAGACAAACGAATTAATCGATTCAAATTCAAATTATTTATCCCGTTTCTTGTATTATACCACTTCATGTCCTTCCTTCCCTCTCACAAGGTTTCATGTATCAATACATTATCTGATGTTTCCCTGTCATTCATTTACACAGTGATATATCACCCATCCATCCATTTTCACGCAGGGTAAACATTAACTATTTTTGGTCGTCCTCGCTTGAAATTAAATTTAGAGCTGAAAATATAATCGACACATTTATATTTTACCTCGTGAAGGATCTTTAGATAGATGACTTACTTTGAAATTGATGATAACAGTTAGAAAAGAAAAACAAAAATAGTAAGTCTTTAAAATGGAATCATATTTTCCGAGAACTTTGCTTCATATTTTTTACCAAATGAAGGTTGGCACAAATCGAATCACAAATATGTTGTACGCTAGCTTGTAATATAACTTTGCAGTGAAAGTGAGCTTATGCTTTACAAACTATGTGACAACTGTTTCAACATGTAATAGTAAGCATCTCATTCCACAACCACCACTCGTTATGCTATAAACCGATTCACACAGGCCCTATCACTTAAATATATATGATGTGTTAGTATGATATCAATACTGTTATGGTGCACGTGAATAATTAAGATAAAATATTAAAATTAACAAAGGCTTCAGATATCCAAAAGACAGTTCTTCATCAAAGCGGCACATTTTATTTGCTAGTAGGGCACATTTGCTATTTTGGAAAAAAAGTGGGGGCACATGCCCCCAGTGCCCACTCCCCCCAGTGCCCCCCCCCCCCCGGCTCCTACCTCCCTGGTAATGACTAATAATCAAATTTAAAGCTAAAGTCTAATAATAGATCTAGCGATACCACGTCATATCGTGATCTTGACAGGGAGAAAGTGTTTATATTAAAAAAAATACATGTAAACACAGAGAATGTGAAAATTAAACATATTGATTCAACTCCATTCCACTTTACTTGTTCTGTTCCTGAGAATAAAGAAGAAAAAAACCTAAAATTTATTCAATTTATTCCAGAGAAATGCGTCGTGCCATTTAATCTGGGTCGTCGTTGACACTCGATGCATCAAGTTACTTCTGTTTTCTTTAAAAATGATACGATGATATAATAATAGGATGTTTGTACATTGCAAGTAAGGATTTCTCTCTTGCTTTTTTTCCCTTGTTTATCTCTCTCTCTCTCGCTCTCTTTCACCTTTTCAATATGTTAGAATAAAGTTTAGGAGGATTTAATTCTCCAGTGATGAAATATCTGCTATGAAAAAAGGACTTTGACTGTGATATAATTATGTAGATGAAGATGCCACTTACAGTATTATATGTTAGGCAAAGATAAATCAGCAGAGGCCAT
Organism: Apostichopus californicus; assembly: GCA_020650975.1. Taxonomy (NCBI): domain Eukaryota; kingdom Metazoa; phylum Echinodermata; class Holothuroidea; order Aspidochirotida; family Stichopodidae; genus Apostichopus; species Apostichopus californicus. Next base: position 22,838 of record JAIPMN010020815.1, on the reverse strand, counting down.
ATCCTACACTAAGACTAAGATTTATATCTTCCTGTACTTTTCTTCCCTTTATTTTACCTTTTTCCAAACCAGAGCCCTTACCCCCACCCCACCCCACCCCCTGCCCCTCCTCTCCTTCATTCCATCCTCCTTTTCCTGAAGTTTTGTTCATATTCTAGCCTAGTGCTTTGATTCAAGGGATTATAAAAAAAAACACTAAAAATCCTTTTTTTTTCTCTTTTTTTTTTACCATGAAGGATCCAAAATACTATTTTCATGTAATGGCCCCTTACAATAATGTGCCACATATCTAATTGTAATTCTGTGAAATCAACTGCTCTTGGGATGTGAAGTATGTATACATTGAAATCATGTAATACTCTTTTTGGAGTAAATTATTCACTTTTCTCATGTTTGAAATGTGAATTTGGAGGGTTTATCTCATCAATAAGATATAAAGAAAACAGTTATTTAGTCAAAGAATATTTTGAGAATGTAGCCAGTCATTCAGATTGTATCGTGGGACTCTATTGATAGACAAGTGTCAAGTGAAAAATTTAAAAAAGATTGTCAAATGTAACCTAGCAAATACCCTGTGGACTAGAAAAGCAATGTATTAGTAATGTAGCAATGAACTGAACCACATAAACAAACATCGATCTTAATTTTAATTTCATGATCTTCATGATTACTTCTGCCATTAATAACTACCGCCCTTTGTCTTCACCACTTTTCCTCAGTTCCTGGCGAATTTTCGTTTGATAAATCTCACTATAACGTGAACAAGGAGAAGAGCACAGTGACAGCCACGGTAATACGTAGTCAAGGGAGCGATGGTACGGTAACACTCCAGTACACAACCATGTAAGTCAACAGCCCCCTACACAGGAGTGGCATGGCCCGGGATTCATCAGGGGGGAACGTTGCCCCATTTCCGTGAAAAAACACCCCTGCTACAGAGTAGTGTGTAGCTGAGTACTGCAACTTTTCTTTGTGACACAGTGCCCTCGTAAACACTCGATTGGAGAAGCGAGTCCGTCCATCCAAGGTCATGAAATCTATGTGATAGAGATGTATAGATGAATATAACTCCTTAAACTTTAAAATGCAAGGAAGTCACAAATTGCATCATTTATAACTTCTGTTAATAGTAGCATGATTTCTCAGAGTAGGATCACATATGTAATGGAATTCTCGTACACCTCAGGATCGAAACATCTAAGCTGTTGGTGACCGTATAACCTTTCTTGTTGCTATTTTATTTAACAGAGATGGAACTGCTCACGGTGGAACAATGATAGAAGATGGTGTGGACTACAAAGCAAGCTCCGGTGTTCTTTGCTTCAAACACCAAGAGACAACCAAAACTATAGAAGTTGAAGTCTCCAAAAATAAAGAGGTGAGATATAACCATTTTCTGAATATTAAAAATTATCAGTTTCAGTTTTCAGGGGAATTTTTGCAGCTGCTGCAGGCTTTTTGATTTCATCTTACTCCTTTCAGCGTCAGATGGATCATGGTCCCACCAGATTGCAAGTAAAATTCAACCCCCCAAAAAACATCTCCTTGTCTGTGACTACGTAAGCTTTAGCTTTACTGACAGATTGCTCAATTTGTAGCCAAAACAAATCTTTTCCTGTTTCATTTTGTTCTTTCCTTTCTGTGTGAACTAAAAACATAACTGGCAAATCTCATATGAGGTGCTTTGACTCTTATTTTTTAATATCTTCCAAACTCATTAAGGAAACTTCTGTCTAAACAAATCCTTGTCAGTCTACATCGGTGACGCAGGACGACGGGCGGCAATATTAACACATTTATGTCCACGTTATGTCTCTCTCCCTACGACACTGCGTTTTTATTAAAACAAGCTAGCATACAGTAGTTGAACTTATTAGTTCTAAAGATGTGCACTGTATGCTGATCCAAATCACTTGCTCCCGGGCAGAAAAAATGTTTAAACTGTTTTTACAGAGGTGTTAACAAATAAAGAAGCAAAGATTTTTTTCTTCCCCCTCAGGGGCCCTCCCATATTTCACATTCGGTGTCATTGTTTCAACTTTAATTTCCCTGTTTTCCGTTTCCGTGAAAATTTCTCAAAACGAATAGCAGACAATCCCTCAATTCATTAGCCTTGTTCACGGTTAATTCATATCTTCATAAGCGTGTTGCATATTTGAAAGTCGTTAACCTTTAACAGGTGATACGAAGGACGCTAATTTACTGCATGAATTATTCATTTCTCTCTTTTCTTATGTTTAATCAACACTTTGCAATATTAGATAATACATCTCTCTCAGCAGTATTCACGGGTTCATTCCATTTATATTATCTCATTTTAGAGACTTATGCAGAGTTTAACTTCTTCAAATAAGAACTAATTCTACATCTGAAAATTAACAATAAATGAAAAAACCAGAGTAGATCCTAGGCTAAACTTGACAGCATTTAACAAAGTTGGAGTAGCAAGAAATCAAAAATAATTTTTGTTTCGTACCAAAAAGAATCTTTGAGATGACATGCAAGGAATCAATATTGCTTCTTAGTTATGTTAATTAGTTTTTGAGATATGATGGCGATTCATGTGGAATATCTATTTTTAACTACATATGGTAAGAATGCTATTGCATTTGGTTGTGTTAGTTAACTACATATGGTAAGAATGCTATTGCATTTGGTTGTGTTAGTTAGTTAACTACATATGGTATGAATGCTATTGCATTTGGTTGTGTTATTTTGTTAACTACATATGGTAAGAATGCTATTGCATTTGGTTGTGTTATTTAGTTTACTACATATGGTAAGAATGCTATTGCATTTGGTTGTGTTATTTAGTTTACTACATATGGTAAGAATGTTATTGCATTTGGTTGTGTTATTTAGTTTACTACATATGGTATGAATGCTATTGCATTTGGTTGTGTTATTTAGTTTACTACATATGGTATGAATGCTATTGCATTTGGTTATGTTAGTTAGTTTACTACATATATGGTAAGACTGCTATTGCATTTGGTTGTGTTAGTTAGTTTACTACATATGGTATGAATGCTATTGCATTTGGTTGTGTTCGTTAGTTAACTACATATGGTATGAATACAATTGCATTTGGTTATGTTAGTTTGTTAACTACATATGATAAGAATACTATTGCATTTGGTTGTGTTATTTAGTTTACTACATATGGTATGAATGCTATTGCATTTGGTTGTGTTCGTTAGTTAACTACATATGGTATGAATACAATTGCATTTGGTTATGTTAGTTTGTTAACTACATATGGTAAGAATACTATTGCATTTGGTTGTGTTATTTAGTTTACTACATATGGTGTGAATGCTATTGGATTTGGTTGTGTTAGTTAGTTAACTACATATGGTATGAATGCTATTGCATTTGGTTATGTTAGTTTGTTAACTACATATGGTAAGAATACTTTTGCATTTGGTTGTGTTATTTAGTTGACTACATATGGTATTAATACTATTGCATTTGGCTGGGTTAGTTTAATTTGATATAATTGTGAAAACTTGTCGTGTTTTTGCAGTTATTTGTTTAAATACTAATTCTCTCCATTTTGCTGTTTGAGACTTTCAAATATATTTTCCTGAGAAAGCCATCGATCTGCTATTGAATTTCATATCTAAAACATTTGAAGATTAATTTCCATATTTTTGCCCAGCTGTGAAATCCACAGAGTTTGAGTTTTATCATCTGTGGGTCTTATTAATATTTGCGGTGTGGAATGCAATGCAGACAATCGAAATATTAAACGAAAAGAAAATGACTCTTAAATTTTTTTTTCGGATTCAAGAGATATTCTCATAGAAAACAAAGATATCTTATGCATTAAATTACTTAAATTACAGGATAAAACAGAAGTAAGACAAAGTATTCGACACTCTTCTCAGCTATCTGCGGGATGTATTTCATCGCTCTGTTGTCCCAAAGGAAATCATTTATCACACTTGATCTGTTTTCTCCAAGCATGACCTTGAATACTAATGAAATGCGCTATCTTTGTTTGATTTTCAACAGCAAGCCAAAAATTTTGTAATATGTCTGAGGAATCCAAGCGTTGGAGCTTCACTCGGGGAAAACAGTGCTGCAGTCGTTAGTCTGACATCTGGTGAGTGGTTCTCAACGGTTTCGTCTCTGCCGAGATTTACAAATTGATGTTTACCCCTTGCTCAGGCATGAGCCTTTTCCGCGAATTCGCGGAATATCCATGATTTCTTTTCTACCTCGTGGACAAAAACTGTTATCCTAACACACTGTAGCATACGCAGACTGGAGCCTATACCGCAGTTTTTGCAAAATTCCCTGATTTTTGTTTTTATCCCAGGCTCATCCCTGCTTGCTGAAGTTTTGTTTAAAAAAAGCATTAAAAGGAAAAAAAAATTGTGATCTGTGGATTGACAAGGGTTATTTGACCTTAATACAGTTTAGGTATTTTTAATCTTATTTATTGAGAATGAAAATATGGAAATTGAAACAAAGGAATGAATGAGTCATTTATGTTGTGATCAAAACTATTTTGGCAATATCTGAAGAATTGACCCCCAAGAGTTAGGACAGGTGGTTTTTAGTATTTCTGTATCCACTTCCAGTGTCATCAGTACATCCCAACCCCCTCCCTAACCCCTCCCCAAACACAAACACCAACTATATAGTGAGTTTAATTGCTTGACAACTAGTTTTCTTTATGTACACTGGCATATAATATGAAACTTACATGAAACATGATCTTTGAGAGGTTAGATGATAAACAGCAATCTTTCATATTTTGGTCTGTGGTATATATAGTACAGTTATTACAAATGTTTAAATCAGATATGTTAAAACATTTAACAGTAACATTGCAGTTTTCATGGAGGGAAATACATTACTCTGCTGTGCAAGTCTGGTTAAAAACAAAATTAGAAAGGATTTGGAAACTTCCACAAACTGATGTGTCCCCCTGTCTGAATGTTACAGATTTACTGCTAAACTTGCATAATCAAATGCTAAAATTACAAATCATGTGTTAAACTTATTACAATTTAGCATTCCAAAATGTCAACCATATTATGTGCCATTTACAAAGTTTAGAGAGAATATCTGGTTATTTAATATATTCAATCAAAAGAATTCCAAACTTTTATAGCTGCATAGTGATTTTTGCCCAAGAACACTGTAGTACTCTCAATATCTTGTAATAGACAAAATTATGTCTAAGAAACAGGAATTTCTATGCAATTTTCATATGCTGAAATTCTTCTCTGCATCTACACATGCCAAACAAGAATGTATAAACTAATTAGGAAATTGAAAAAGTTAGGTTATTCACAAATGCAACGACCAATGTGCACCAACCTCCCCATAACCTTTTATTACATTTTGCTTCTCTGTGATTTGCTACCTACCTTCTGGAAAGATATCGGACTGTTGGCTGATGCATAAGAGGGGGGGGGGGACCTGTTACCCTCTGGGGAATAGGAAGATCCGACTACATTTGTGAGCAAGGATTGATTTAATATCACCACATACGTAAATTCTTAAAATATCTCTTTCCTGATTGCACCAGCGAAGCACCGTAGAGAAGGAAATGCCACAATAAAACAGCGGAAATTCTCTGACAATAAATCACGTCCTTCCAAATAGGGAGATGAAAATATCAAGACGGGAAAAAGAAAGAAAAAAACAAAAAACCTGAGTGTTAGAATGTAATTTTATGTTGGAATGGTAGAACTTTCTGGAATTTTTCCAAAAAGGTTGAAAACCTAATAGGTGTAAAACAGGTGACTTGCTTTAATTATTGAGAAGGAAAATAGGATTATAATATTTATAAAATGTCAAATTAGGGAGTAAAAGGTTTTTTCGCTCTTTTAGTTGTCAGAGCAGCTTAAAATTGTTTACACGCTATATGTTTGTATCCCAGGTCTTATTCAGAGATATAACAATGTTTTGCAAGTAACAGTTTAAATGTCAGCTTCACTTGTAATTTATCCTAACTAGTGAAAAAAAAATTGAAGATCATTTTAATTGATTAATAAATCTTTCCAAATATTTTTTAACTCCAACTCCCAAAATGATACTTATCAACTACTGAGTGTATTAAAATGAGAAATTGAGTGAGGGAAGAAAAAAAGGTTACGAAAAGTGAACAACATTAAAATTCTGAACATTAGACTCCCCCGCCCTTGAACTAAAAATGTTGATGTTACACGACGGATGATCAGGTTACGTCGCCGAGATCCAGGTGTTGATATATTCTGAAATGGATGTATAAACGGACTGTTATCGATCCATCGCTCGCTCCGCGTAGGTGTGATGGTACCCTCGGGCTTTTACATTTAAAGTAAAGCATCATAATGCTGTGCGTTCTCTCATGGTAATCTCTCATCCTTGCAGGGTATAAATAAAATTTGGCCTTGGAAATTTTGAAATCTAACAACATGAGTGTCAGAGAAAATATGAAAGCCGACAGAAACTATAAAATGTTAATAGAGACTCAAAATTTCCAATCATTATTTTGCTATTTCTTCATGCATGTTGAGCTGATTTTTCTTTCTTTCATTATTATTGAGTTTGGTTGAAGAGTAGACCAGGGATTCAAGTTAATACTTGAAACAATGTCCCCTGTGAGGTCCAAGAAGCTTTGCAATTCAGCCAGAAAGTCTCACTTAGCAATATGTGTTAGTGTTGGCAATAATGGTTTTAAATACATCAACCCCCATCCAAAGTAATCTAGGTGAGTTACTTCCGCTAAGAAAGCATGCTAGACATTAGCTCATTGCTGGTGTTTGGTTGGATAAACAACAGAGAATTTGAAACATCCTTTTGTGGCAATATGTGCCACAAACTAGAAACTAGAGAAAATTCAGGGCAAACCCAGTCCGATATGTTAAGATTTACTAACCAAAAACCTCTTGGAAAAACCATCTTGCATTCATATATTAACCTAATATGGTCCCAAATGTTGCTATAAACCTGACAAAAAAAGTTGAACAGATTAATCGTCCAGCGTCTTTGCTTCTTTTACGCCGCAGTTGAGAAGTCCCTTTAGTTTTGTAAACTTTTTGATAAACGCTCCATTTCCCAAGTTCTATTATACTCTGATATCTTCATCAGATGAGCTCAACGACAGAGTGGCCTACATCCTCGATGACGATGACGAAGAGGATGAATCCTGGAGCGATCAGATTAGAAAGTAAGTCCATGTCGTGACCTTCATAACACCATGTAGGTGTCACGTGACTGGTCACAGTGACAATCAGATTTTGGTCTGCACCATCAAATTATGATGGCATTTGGGCAACTGTCTCTTGTTGGGTTTCGTCGTTTGTTCGTACTGAATCGTTTGATGTGACCTGCGACGGAGACGTCTATAAACGAGTGACATGTGCATAAATGGGAAACCAGGTTTCGTTTATTCTTCTTCTAATACTTATGCTCCTGCATCTTACTGTACCTCCTCCTCATCCCCTCCTCCTCCTCTCATCCTCCTCCCCTCCTCCTCCTACTCTTCGGTTCACAGTGCACTTTAAATTAGTACCAGTTTTCAGGCTACTAGGACTGGTAAAGTAATCCCTTAAAAGCAATTCCTCAATCCATGTTTAATAATAGGAATCACATGGCAATGTAGCCTTTAGCCGTGGCTTACCAACAATTTGCCGAGTACTTGAAATGTGAGCTAGTAGCTGTACATGTTTGTCGTTAACAGTTGATTAACTTCATAAAATTTGCATAAATTCCACATTTCAGCCGCTCAATTATCCATCCATTCACTCCAAAATATCCGATGGAAATGTTCTTGCCTCTTAAGGATATGGATGCGAAGAAAGTGTGTTCTTTTATTTCGTGGAAATGCACTTTTCATCAGATTACCCTTAAATTTGAAAAACAGAAAAACAGAAAAAAAAGACACGCAAAAGACTTAAAAATACATTATTGATGTAGTTTACATGAGTACATCTAAAGTACTCATTCAAACCTAAAGTTGACTGAATTTTCTATCGATATTATCCAGGCATTGAGGTATAAAGTACTGAAATTCATTCATTTCATTGCAAAAGTTGCCTTGAGCAATAATTAGTTAGTGTTAAACTGACCAACCAAATATTGTAAGTACTTTGCTTTTTTTAAAATTTGAAACATTTATATGTAACCTTGGCAAAGTGTTGCCAATAATAATAATTTTCATGTATGATTCAGTCAGTCAGTCAAATGAGAATTAATCTTTTAATTACAATTGCTAATTGCATGAGAAAACATATAAAGAAAAGTCAGGGACAAAATTTATACATTTAGCCATCAATGATGTTACAATAAAATTTACACTGCACTTTTTCAGCTAAAAAACTCAATTAATTCCAGGGTTTTTTACAACCTTGGCAACAACGGAAGATATGAAACTGTGATTTAGACTGATAAAATTGCTTTTTTAACTTTCCTCATGGTTTGTATTATTCATGAAATTTTTTCATTAATATTCTCCCAAGGAACATGATTCCATCAGTGTGGAGTTATATCCAAGCATGAAAAACTAAAAATACTAACATTAAATATAATGCCAATAATGTGAATTATGCATAACCAAGATAAACGTAGATCGATAACACCAGCATATCTCTTCAAGATCTGCCGTAAAAACCTGCCACTTATAATTAGCCATAGAAGGAAGAAGAAAGTGGAGGGTCGGTATGTGCTCTACGATTCATTCATGTACAATGAGGAGTCACATGAATGCGTTCTCTCCTCATCGGTTCAAGTAATGCGTTGAAGCGATCAATCGTATAAATCTCATGGAAGCCCATTGTGAAGTGCGATGGTGAGGTAGGATTAGCCATTGAAGGAAGAAGTAGTCGAGATCTGTAAATGCTACACGATTCCTGCAATCTTGTTCTCTGCATTCCTGTATGACTCAGGTTGGCGTCAAAGCTGACATATTTTGACCAAAACATTGATCATGATAACCTCCCATTACAAAATGTAAATCTCATCAGCAATGAACGATGAATGAAGTCACTGTACGTGTGAACAATGCTCAAAATTAAGAGATTAACAGTGTAAGGATTAGTTTACTAATTCTCATTTTCTTTTTTCTAGTGCTATGACTGTCGGAGGAGACTTTGATGAGAATGGCCAACCAATTAAACCAGCTGCAATCGACTGTATTATGCATTTTGTTGCATTCTTTTGGAAAGTCCTTTTTTCTCTGATACCACCAAAGTAAGTGTTTTGTGTGGGTTTTTTGGTATTTGTGTGTGTTTGTGTCTGTTTTTATATTTGTGTGTTTCTGATTTGTGCGTGTATTCATGTGCGTCTGTATTTGTATGTGTATTTGTGTGTGTCTGTATTTGTATTTGTGTGTGCATGTATTTGTATGTGAATTTGTGTATATGCGTGTTTATAGGTGTGTGTGTATGTATGTGTCTGTTTGTGTGTGTATTTATGTATGTATGTATTTGTATGTGTTTGTATTTGGGTGTATTTGTATTTGTGTGTTTCTGTTTTTGTGCGTGTATTCGTATGTGCCTTTATTTGTATTTGTGTGTCGGTATTTATACGTTTGTGTATTTGTGTGTGTCCGTATATGTATGTGTATTTGATTGTGTCTGTTTGTGTGTGTATGTATGTGTCTGTTTTTTGTGTATTTGTCTGTGTCTGTTTTTGTGTGTGTATTTTATGGTTTTCAGTTTGCATTTGTATTACTTCTTTGTTATCTTGGGTTGGTTGTAGACTTTGTTAAAAATAGGTAATGCTTTCACGAAACCAAAGGAAAATCACATTCCAGACAATCCTTGTTGTTGAGTTTCTCTGTTGTCAACATTTTTCATCTACACCTTGGACGACCTCAGCGAATCTCTCACCCGCGTGGCTTTCTCCCAGGATCTCTTAAGTGCTAGCAGGAATTGTGGCGTGAAGGCAATTTAATCAGTGACTTCATTAAGGCGTTCAATATCCTGTTCTCGCTTCACGGCGGAGACGTCTCGGTCATAAGCCTAGCATGTGCAATTATTCATACATGTTTAATTCATACACAGTCTTTCAGCTTAACCTAGTAGTCACCCATATTACCGAGGGTACTGCAAAATGTCGGAGAAAGGAGAAGTCAGAAATTCAATACTTTAAGAGGTTCTCTTTTTCCGTCACGAAATGATAGAGGCTGATGTCAACAGAAATTGAACTTATTGAACTCACAATGTTCATGATAAAATTGACATTAAAAGCAAGGAAATTGGGGGAGGAAAATAATTTGGAAAGTTGTCAAACTCTGGGTTTGTCTACGAGGAGTGATGGAATTCATCTTGATTTGTGATAAATAACAATACTGGGAACAAATGCCTACTCAAAACTTTAAGAGATTGTCATAAATCGTGGAAAAGAGGTATCAAAATCAAGTTGCTCCATTTTAAAGCAGTGTGGCCTTTTTAGCGTATCTACCGCCATCGTAGAGGGGATTTTAACTTATGAAAGGCTATATGTTATAAAAGGTCAAATTTAGTTCAGTTTAAACTCAACTTTCAAGGTATGAAAAGATCAAATAATTGTGTTCGTGTAAGAGTATCGTAGAAAATGCAACAATGTGTGAGATTTGAAAAATGCAAGTTGATTTTATGGGACTGCCAGGTAGTATGAAATCTAGATGTCAACACCTGCACGTATCATGCTATGATTAATACACAATATGATTAATACACAATACACAATAATATTTAATACTTGCAATACAATACAATAATATTAATATTTAAAAATTTAATAATTAATTTTAATGATTAATACACAATATGATTAATACACAATATTTAATACTTACAATACAAATACAATAATATGAATATTTAATAATTAATTTTTTTTTTTAACAATTTTTTTTAACAACAATATTTTATAAATAATACACAATATGATTAATACACAAAGTCAATCTGAATATATTAAAATTTTTTGTTTGACCTCACTTGTATACAATCGCCTAGATACACTATAAAGACTGGTGTAACATCACATTTTTGTGTTTGGTGGAGGGGGGGGGGGGATCCTTCATAAAATTTCATTCCCTTAGGTTCCAATTTTGACCTTATGTTTGCTTCTTGATTCAGTTAAAATGATGTTGGCTTTTCTCTTTCATTTATAGAAAACTTTATGGTGGATGGCCTGCGTTTGTCATCTCCATCATATCCATCGGTGTTCTTATTTTACTAGTGCAAGAGGTAAGTCTTTTACAAAGCACCATTCATGTTTTTTTCCTTGTAAGATACAACAAAACACAAAGTAACATACTAAGCATTGTTTCATTTCACCTCGTGCGTGCAAAAAATGATAATAATGATATTTCATAAAAATGTCAAGAAACACTGGGAAATTGCAAATAGCTTGCTAGGACATAGAGTGATGCTCCTATTGTAAATGCTGAAAGCCGTATTTTCTTGATATTGAATTCATTTTCCTTCAAGTGAATTGTGTCTCAATTAAGTCAAAACTATGTGGTAAGTTTTAAAACAGCTTGCTGTATAAACTAAGTGAGCCTCTTTATCTAATTAAAAAGTGATCAATAGGCATAAGCACTTTTAATGATAGAATTTTTTTCATGATATGTAATAGCTTAAGAAAAAAGAAAGCCATTCGTGTTCGGATAGCTATTCTGGTTTCAAGATATTCCCCTTTAAATAAGCTAAACACTCTGGAATGTTCCTTTAAGGCTTAATTACTGATGATGTTGACAGCTCGTTAGGTGCAGGGTCTGAGTCTCAATTGTCAATCCAATGTTTAACCAATATTGGTGTGTGTGCGTGGGTGGGGATGTGCGACTCCTAAAACGGCTGGGCCAAATTTCTTCAAACTTGGTGGAGAGGTACCTCAGGGTGAACCCTTGTGTTTCCCAGACCCCTTCGCAGAAACAAAGGTCAGGGGTCAAAGGTCAAATTTAGTTAAAGTTGACTTTTTGCTATAACTACAAAGAGAAACATTGAATGACATGGAACCTTCACAGGTATAATGGAAATGTCAAGTACCATCAATATATGTCATGGCCATGGAAACCGAGGTCAAAGGTCACATGGTTAAAGGTCAAATGTGTATTTTAGTATTTTGCCTGTCATGGAATGTATTCTATCTTTTGGTCTACAGTTACCTATCAAAGAATGTATTGAATCTTTTGGTCCACAGTTGCCTATCATTGACTGTATTCTATTCTCTTGGTCCACAGCTTGGTTACTTACTAGCGTGTGTTTTATACATTGAGCCTGCTGTTGCGGGAATCACAATTGTTGCCTTAGGTACAAGTGTACCAGATACGTTTGCGAGTAGGACTGCGGCCATACAAGACCAGAATGCCGATGCTGCCATCGGCAACATAACAGGTAGGATCAACATAACATAAGATAACATGATCTCAATTCTTTTTAAGGCAGTTCACTTTAAATTCATCGCTTTATTTATTTTCCCTTTCTCTATTTTTGCATTGAATTTGCTGCAATCTGGATATATCATACATAGGTTAACCATATGCCCAGAGTTTCCATCAGGATAAATCTTCATTTTATAGTTTCATCAGCGTTTGATTCGATTTTTTAGGCTGTTCCCACAAAATTATAATTAATACATTGGGTATACTTCTTTGACCATCTAGCTAGTCCAATCTGAGCCCAGTTGGTGGCAAATTGTCAAATTCTCAGCCCTTCCTTCCTTCAAGCATTGGATCATTTCATACTTAACCATTAAGACAGTGGCAGAGCTAGGGGTATTGGTCAGGAGGGGCGAGAATGGTCTGTAGGGGCGCTTTCGACACTATCTAAGCGGAGCGCCACCACTGGTTGGCGCGTAGCGAATTAAAAAAAATTGAGTACAGATACTCCCTAGATCGCCGGAAATGACCCTTTCCGGGCCTGGCTAATTTGCAGATAAACGAATTACCAAATTACACCAACAAAATGTGACAAATGTCAATAAGTTGATGAGAGCGCAATAAAAAAGTCAATAATCACGAATAAGTAAAAAGTGGTAAAGAGCTGAAAAGGGCGCCAGCTGTCCATTTGAGTCCGTCAGGGGGGGGCATCCGCCCCCCCACTGACTGTATGGACACTCCGCCACTGCATTCAGATTGAACTATAACATGTACGGTATATGCTAGATTGAGCATCTAACTACAATACTGATTACATTTTCATGAAGGTACCCTTTAAATATTGATATTTGTATTCCAACAAGGAGGGAGCGGGGGGGGGGGGTAGGGGAACCCTCACCTTAGACCTCTCCCCCATTCCCTAGACCATGGCTAGCTTGTCCCCTTTTCATCACCTAAAATATGGTAACCCTAACCCATACGGGACCATTTTTGATTTTTCATTGAAAAGGAATGATTTGCTTTTATAGTAAATCATGATTCTAACTTTGTTTGTTTCCATACTTCCATCCTCTTTACTGCAAATAGGTAGCAATAGTGTCAATGTTTTCCTCGGCCTGGGATTACCCTGGGTGATTACCGTCACTGTACGCAGCTTCACAGGCGGCAAGTTAACGTTGAAAACCGCAAATCTCGACCTAGCGGTGGTTCTATTTACGACCTTTGGAACGGTCTGCATCATCTTACTGATACTCAGAAGAAAGGTGGGTTATATTTCATCGACTCGAATGCCCGAAATATATAATATAATATTAATATAATATTAATATAATATACAATATAATATTACAGTCAATTTCACGATAACCGCAGTCACGAGCGTATCCGCGAATTTGCATAATTTTAAATTTCCCTAATTCCAGAGTTGTAACAAAGTCAATGACAGTTAAAGGTCAATTATAACCAATAATATTTAAGACACAGTGGAGTCATTGACTCCAGTCACTTGTATTATCTCTATTGGGTAATATACTTTAAGAAGAATGGGCTCTCCACCCACAATATATTTCTTTATCTTATTTTTTTCGTTTTTTTTTATTATCAAACTGGGTTCGTGGGAAGCATTGCTCATGTCCTCAAGAGGTTTATATTCCTGATTTGTTGTTACTGATATTTCTGTGCATATCATTTGTGAACGACCAATCAAAAATAAAGATGAAAAATGAGATACAAGCCTTTCCCCATCATTCAATTCTCTCCCTAACATATCAATGCATGTTCGGTACAGAAGTTTGACTTTCTTATCATAGCTTGCACAGAAATTGTACAGAATGTATATAAAAAGAAAAAACTATGCATAACAATTTTGGAGAGCCTGACATTTCAATCTTTCATTCTTCAGCAGCGGTCGGGTAAAGTGATACTTTAATTTTGGATTTTTTCTTCTCTTGCAGGTCCTTGGCGGTGAACTCGGTGGACCCAAGATCCCTAAGATTGGATCCGGTTTATTCCTGGTTCTACTCTGGTTTATCTATGTACTTATCTGCTCCTTGAGAGCATATGACATAATCTGAGTAAAAAGATGCATAAAAAGTTACATAATTTATGCGGAATTTCTCTCATCTCTGAGATGCAAACGAAAGCAGTTAACAGTCCAGATGTATCTCCAAAAGATTCTTGGAAATGATCAGAATTCTTCAAAAACGAAAGTAGGCAGACTGTTGCCATGGTAACGTGTCAAATCATTCTGAATCCCAATTGGTCAATTCAAATACCTGTTGAGAAAACCAGCCAAACACCAGGTACATTCTGAAGTTCAACTGGATTATATAAGCATTGATATATACGTGTACACTATCCACATACAATTTCATTCCAACCTTTCAATTTGGCTTGTTGTTCTCCTGTGTGTTTTTTTTTTTTTCCTTCTTTTTATTTTTCTTATTTTTTAATTGGCTTTTTTAATCTTGAGACAACTTGACATTACCAAAGCAGCTTATTAGTAAGAATTTTGCATATTTAATGTGTAAAAACCGTAAGCTTTAATATTGTTATCTCTTTGAAGGGAAGGAAGGATAGAACAAGATATATCTATGAAATAATACAAATAAATCTCACTCACTTTGATGAAGTTTGCCCTGCCATGGTTGTTATTCTCATGAGCATGGGCTTGCTGACATTTTTACCCCAAGGGTTTTGAGGAGGTTCATAAACTAATATTTATGAGTTGCGCACAATATCTGCATGTTATTTGTTTCACAGTGTGTTGACTCGGGATATAAAACAACAGATAACCAATTTCAGTATAATTAAGAAAAAAATAAATTATTTGTTTCTGCACCTTTAATGAAATTATGTGTGTGTTTACAAAAAAAGTCACCTTGAATGCATATAGTTTTTATTTATTTTTCTTTAATAATTCTGAGACATATTAAAAGAGAAGAATAATTATTTGCTTCTGAGTAGGCATCACCTCACGGTGAACCCTCGACATATAAAATGTCAGAAATTATTTCTAACTTTATACATTTTTAATCGATATTATACCCCAGTCATTGGAGATATTTCTAGTTTCTGGACCTAGAGATATTGCGAGACAGTTAGTTGGAGGACGTTTAAAGTATGAGAGGGACAAAATGCCTACAATGGTACTATGATGTTGGAGTTTCATTCAGGGAGACATATTAACCATATAGTTTATCCCAATCATATGCGAATATTTACTCGATGAGAATGGTACGAGTAAATAGCTTTATCTAATAATGCTTTGCGATACTCAATTATATAAACTTTGGGAGAAAATTTTTTTCATCATATTCAGACGCACACAGCAAATATCCAAACTTAAGACTTTTTTTTTCATGGTGTAGTCCTTGAACTATGTTCACATTGCACATTCGTCCAATGCGTAGTTTTCAAGACCGTAACCAGGTTAAAAAAAAAAAAATAAACAAAAGGGAACAGATGATCATTTTCAGTATACTAAGAATTCTGCCCTCATTTCTATCAAAATTGGAATTATTTATGTGTTTTAATACAAATTCACTTTGAAGGCATACTTTTCAATTTTTTTTCTTTTTATTACAAATTTTTTCCTTGCCACAATTTGTTGGCATAAAAGAAAGAGAGAGAGAGAAAAAAAGAGGTGTCTGACTGAAACGATTTTAGTGCTAATGTTTCTCATAAATGTCGTCTTTCAAAATCTTGTTTGCTTGTGAAAATAAACAGCTTCTTTTACCAATTGTTGGACCTCCTTACTGTATATGTTACCCTATGGTAATCTCTTGGTTAAATAGGCAGACCGTGGCTAGTACCTCTTTAGCTATGATGTGTACATAGAACAAAAGAAAACGAACAATTAAACAGTTTTGTATTCATAATAACATCTAGCAAACATTAACAAGTATTTAAGCTACCTGCCAAAATGCAACAATTTCTGCAAAATAAAATATGAAGGTATCCTTGTTATTCATAGAAAAAATTGTCTCATCCATAAGAAACAGAGATATTTAAAGACATGTATATTGTAAATATAGTAGAGCGATAACATGTAACTAACAAAAAACTAAAAACAATTGACCAAATTTTTGTTGCTAAGGACACTCTACATATAGGTCGCTACATATAAATAACAGTCAAAAGTGTTAGGTTAATATGTACAGTATGGTGTCTAGGAACTACAATTATAAGTGTGACCTTTTATCAGCCAAATACACAAAAAGGAATTTTTTTTTGAACTTCTAAAAATGTTTTTAAAATGAAAACATGATAAATATAACTGAATAAATATTTGAAGGAATAGAGCGTCACAGTTTGAGAGTCTGTGCTTGTTAGGTTTGAAAATGATCTTCTTTTTGTGTCCTTCTCTTTTTGAATTTTTTGCTTTTTTTTCTTCGATTTTTTTTCTTGGTGATAATGCAGCGAAAGATTTATTAATAGTCTTAGTTATACATTCCATAGGATTACCTGAGCTAGTCTATTTTTACACCTCACTTTACGCTGCCTCTTTTCTGTTTTTTTTTCTTTTTATTCTTGCTTTTAGTTCTGTGAAAATTTCTTTATCGATAGTTTTTATGCTATGCTTCTAGACATGTTTTGCCAATTTCCTTTAACATTCCCTGTCATGTTTTAAAAAGTATGACAAGTACAATAATTGTATTATCGTTGCCAGATGGAAAATATCCTTCAGAATGGTAGAGACCAAGAAAAAAAAGCTAAATCAATAAATGTACTAACATTAAATGAAAGTATATCCAGATCTTTCACAAATGATGACCGCCTGAAAACAGAAAGCGTTTGAAATGGAAAATGCTTTACTCTCACTCTTGAATTGTAACTCTTGTTAAATTGAAGCCGGCCGTAATTATATTGGCCAAAAATAAAAACATTAATGTACTAAAAATCTTTTTAAAAGTTACAAAAATTTCAAAGTGGTTAAACAATAATGATCATGTGGTTCAAAATAATTGCTCCCAGGGAGAAGTGTGTCTAAAAGCTGATTCATAATTTCCTAGCCTTGTTTTATTTGTTCTTTGCAATACAGTTCAGTTTATGAACCATTTAAAAAATAATTTATCGATTATGTACACCAAGGTTTGTCTGATTTGTGTATCACCATTGAAATAATGATCATATTTGATTTATTTTTCATTTTAAATAATAAGTGTGATGAAGTTTAGATAAATTATAATGGGAGATGGGATCTCATCTCGATTATTTCTGTTCGTTCTATTTTTTAATGTAAATCATCATCATTATATATTAAGCGATTGGCTTATGCATCTATACTTAACTAATATTATGATATATATATTCACTTCCGAATTCTGCTGTTTGACACAGTAAACCGCTATGTGCTTTAACATTTATTATCTAACATGTCGATTTAAGAGAATTCCCGAAGATTTTTGTTGTCGTCTCGGTTATAATGGCTCTCTAAGGAAGAATAATGCTTTTCGGAAAAGTTAATAAAAATAATTCAAATTTGAATCTGATTTCTGTAATACCAACTGCTATATCACATCTAGTCATAATGTAAAAATACATTATGACTGTGAAGCGCTGGAGATTGGTTCCCAACAGGGTGACGGCAAACAAGATTGAAGACAATGCTAATCTGGCATGGGGGGGGGGGGGAGATTAGGGACAATGCTAATCTGGCATACCTGTTGATATGTGATAATAATCGACATGAACAAAATAATGAAGTCATGTCCAAAGTGAAGAAATTTACGACTTTAATGTCTGACTTAATTTAATAGTAGTGAATAAATACATAATTATTGAAACATTTCAAAATCTGAATATTCAAAAAGGCACTTTACAGTATGGGTGCATGCATGTTTTTTATCTACCCCTCACTGTTGAGTCCATCTGCCCAAAATTGCATTTGTTTTTGTGATTGTTCAAATATTCAGAAACTGGCACTATTTTTTGTTTTGTTTTTCTCCACGTTTTTCATTTGAAATAAAAATAATTCTGTAAAGGCATAAATGTACATAGATGAACAGTTAGTCTTTAATATGTTTTGCACTATACATTATTCAATCAACTTAAGTTAAATATAGATCGGAAGGGTAGAGTGCTGCTAGCTGATAGTTCTACATAGTAGTGTGCAATGTTTAGTCTTGCAAGAGCTTTTATTTAAAACATCTCTTTCTCATATTTCTTCTCTAAATATTTTGAAATTTGACAAAATATTTACTGCACTCTTTATCTTCATCTTTGTATTTCTCTACTTTTCACTTGAAATTTATTTTATCGTTATTTTGATCTCTCCTCCATTTTATTTTCCCTCCTTTTGAAGATCTTACTTATTCAAGCATTCTTTTATCGTTTGTAAAGAGATAGTTAAAAACATTGTATATTATTATTGTATAATATTTAAATAAGATAGTATTGTTTATACAGAATAAAAAGCAGTTGTGTAAAATCATGAGTGGAAAAAAAAAGTTGTATCCTTCTTCCAAAAAATCTTTTTCTATTTAACATTTTACTCTGAATTTACTGAGAAAATATAGCTTCTGTATTAGAAATATGTAACCATATGTTTAAAGAAGAAAATGCAATTGCATGAATAGACTTATTCAAGTTGATGTAACATTGCTAACTTAATTACTTTAGCCATCATATCTCTTAACAATATTTCCTTGTAACATAAATGGTGGAACATTAGTCATGTTTACAAGCCATTAAAGTATTTCTAGGCCTACATTATGTCTTTTAAAGGGTGACCTTTAAGCTGAATTCTAATCTTGATAGAATGTCTATTTAATGCTCCAGAGATGGTTGACATCACCTCCTCATTGCAGGCCTAAATGTTGATCCATTGTTTTATTAATTATAATAACTCAACTCAAATATGTTAGCTTTTAATTACAAATCAACTACAGAGCACCTTTAGATGACACACAACACTATTTGTCATGAACAAATTTGTAATGTATTGTAAACCAAGTCATTTGAGGCCAGGAAAGACTTATTTTTCCCGTTGAGTTTTTGTTGCATTCTGGGAAATGACCTTTGGTATGGGTATTAGACTGTATAGTCTTGTCACAATAATGGAGAACACTTCTTTCAAGGTATGCTGTATTGGCCCCAAATATGCTAGGTACACAAATATGGTCACCTTTGGTCAAAATTCTTAAACTGTTTTATTACAACCTTGGAGGAAATTGTCCTCATTGGGACATTCAGTCATCTTGTGTGTTCCTTTAAAAATTGTCTGAGAACAATTTGGAGAATAAAGACCTCCAGGAAAGTACTTTTTGAAAACTTCTAGCAATTATAGTGTGCTATAATTTGAGGGCGTATACTGACTACCTTTAAAGCGGACATTTCTGAAAAATTGCAAGTGGTATAGAATTCCAACCTGGATTGGTTAGCAGTGTTTTTAGGCAGTCAACAACATCTCAAATTTAAGTTTGTACCAAAAGTCATCCTTTATGGTTTCAATTCTTGCTCTGTGTGAGCTGCATGTGCTGAGGACACCGAACATTGAAACGGAATTGAACCAACATAGCTACATGAGACTCATGTTTGATATACTTTGGGTCTGAATTTATGATATTTCATCAAAGAGCACTTTGAAAATATTTGAATGATGTTCTGCACAAAGTACTAAAATATGGCTTAATCTAAAGATGCCTGAAGAATATTCATGAAAATAATTGAAAGTTTTGTTTAATATTTTGATGTTCTGCACTTTACAAACAATTCTTTTATTTATTTGCAGCAATTTACTTAACTTGCTGCACAATTTATATCATTCATTATTCAATTTAAATATTGCTGGTTCAGAACATTGCTACTGTGATGTAGAGTATGGGCAGTGAGTGTACCAAATTTTAATGTCTCTTTTCAAGCTGGGTGTGGGACCATTTCTTCATTTGACTAGATTTCAAGTATATGATTCATGCATGCATGGACCAAGCTTTCAGCTCGCTCACTAACTCCCCATCACTAGAAACAAACTGAGTTTAGCTTCTGGCAATAACCAAAAAAGGAAACATTTTTCACCTTAAGAGTTTATTAAAGTTATTTTCAATCATAGTGTCCAAATCAATAATCCATGAAACTTTTTGTGTTCATTCGAAGTACTTGTGAGGTTCCAAAGTTTTGTTCAGCCAAAAAAAGAGTAGTAGTTTAGTAAAAGACATAGGCCTACTCTGAGGTATCAAACTTTATAATATTCTCATTCCACCTTTTTGATTACTATTTAACTGCTTATCAACCTTACCCTTATATTGTAAACTTCATTCATTCCATTTTAACTTTTATTTCTTGGGTGGAAGAAGGGGTCTGGCTTTTTTTCTTTCTTTGATTCTTTCTTTCTTTGCTATGAAATTCTAAAAGAAATATCTTGTGAAACTTGTAGAAATTGAAGGAGTTAAATTATCACAGAAATGTTGGATACTTTTAAACAAAATGATGAAGTATAGAAGGAGCAGGCTTGGAGACATTCAGTGCGGGAAGTAAACAATCTTCTAGCTATATTCTCAGATATAAATGTGGTCATACAAGTCAGAAGTAATGTACTATCGGCAATAACTAAATAAAGAGCAAATCGATTATTCGTCTCGTTCTTCATTCTTCTCTTCGATTTATATAAACAACCAGACAACCTGAGAGGGCAAACATCTACATACCACATTCCTGTAAGATTGGTAATTTGATCATGATCCTACATGTATTGTTATTAATCCTGACTATATATGGTATTTGGACATTACCCCCCCCCCAACCCCCCAGTTCCCATTCCTGGTTGCTTCCTCTTCCNCCCCCCCCCCCCCCCAAGTTGGCTGAAATAAAACACTCCCTTACTGCTATTTATTAGATTGGGGAAATAACCAGCTAGCAAACTTCATAATGCACCTTCCACACTGAGGTTTGGAGTACCTTTTTGTCTATCCCGCCTAAACTGTTTCTTTTCCCCAACTCTGGTAATTCTGCTGCCATCAATGTTTTCAGATACTAATTCTTGTTCTCTTGAAGTGGTTTGAACTGAGCACAGAAGTACATTTCTGATGTAAAAACTAAGTTTGTTGTTGTTGCTGCTGTTTTACCAAGCTGTTGCTCAAACTCACGTGTATGTCTAAACTTCCGGAAGTTTAGACATCAACGTTAGTTTGAGCAACAGCGTGGTAAAACAGCAGCAACAATTTAGTACAGGCAACAACAAACTTAGTTTAGACAGCGATATAAGTTTTCCCTTTTCGCGTTCCATACGTTTTACCATTTGACTGAGTTTTGTTTGTAAACGCCATAATAAATTTGGTGGGGCTTATTCGCAGGGCAGCCCTGCGAATAGCCAGACACAAACATCTTATTCGCAGGGCAGCCCTGCGAATAGCCGGACACAAGCATCTTATTCACAGGGCACAAGCATCTTATTCACAGGGCAGCCCTGCCAACAGCCGAACACAGACACCTTATTTGCAGGGCAGCCCTGCGAATAGCCAGACACATACACCTTATTCACAGGGCAGCCTTGCGAATAGCCGGACACAGACACCTTATTTGCAGGGCTGCCCTGCGAATAGCCAGACACATACACCTTATTCACAGGGCAGCCTTAGACTTGGTTAACGGGCTCAGTAACTTTTGGGGCTATTCGGGTTTGCTTTTTGGGCACCAGCTGGCTTTTGGAGAGTCTTAATTGTGAGCCCCTATATTTTGGGGAATTTATTGGCCTTTGGGAGTCCTATCTTAATGCTGCTAGGATTGGTTTTGGGAGCCTAGGGCCTTAAGATTGAACCAGTCTAGCAATAGTACCGCCAACATAAAAAAATGTCATCCCTCATTTTCACCTTTGTTTTTGCAGAGTGACTGCTCATTTGCATGTAAAGGTGTGTGTGGGGGGGGGGGGGAGTGTCACACCCTTGACCATATTGGCTTTAAGGCAATGTCGGCTTTTGGGGAATCCCAAGGTAAGCTCCCTTAAAATAAGCCTTTAAAATTGAACTGCTGGGGTTGCAAAAATTAGCTTATGAAGTGGCTAAGACTATTTGGGCCCAAAAGGTTGGCTTTTTCAAGGCCCCTAAAGTGACTGGTATCAATAGCAAAACCGGCCTTTCAAGCCCCTTTAATATGGCTTAAGTAGAACCTATCTTTAATGACGTTATGGGGCCATAAAGATTGGCATAATTGAGGACCCCAAAATTGACTTTTCAGAAGCCCTTTTTGCATCTCATAAATCTGGGACCCTTAACATATCATATTTGATGTCCCTGAAATTGGCTTTTGCCTCATACACATTTTGAAATTGATATCAGTATGGGGACCCGGGAAATTTCCTAATGAGTCAGTTTCTTGGGGCCCACTGTTGAATTCCATCCTTTCATATTCTTAATCACTGCCTACACCTAACGTTAGCATGCCTAGGCAGTGGCAAACCATTGGTTAGTCCATTTAGCCTAACCCAACAGTAACGCTTGCGACATGTACTTTAGGCTAGGCTACCTACGTTAGAACTTACAGACTTAGGCCCTAGGGCCTAGGCCCCTAGGGCTGAATCGTAAATTTAATG